>CAUYMX010061249.1:0-26483 GCA_963573855.1 Lepilemur septentrionalis
AATTGGCTCATGTGATTATGGAGGCTAAAGAGTCCTGAGATCTGAAGTCAGCAGGCTGGAGGCCCAGGAAAGCCAGTGGTGTAGTTTCAGTGTGAGAGTTGCCAGGCTCAAGGCACAGGAGGAGCTGATGTTTCAGTCCAAGTCTTAAGGCCAGCAAAGACCAATGTCCCAGTAAATCAGAAAGAGTTCTCTCTTACTCAGCCTTTTGTTCTATTCAAGTTGTCAACTGATTGGATGAGGCCCACCCACATTAGAGAGGGTGCTCTGCTTTACTCAGTCCACTGACTTAAATGTTAATCTCCTCCGAAGAATTCTCCCAGACACACCCAGATAATGTTTGACCAAATGTCTGGGCACCTCATAGCCCAGTCAAACTGACATATAAAATTAACCATCACAATGTATTATCCAGAAAAAGGCAGTTATCTCCCTAAGAGGAATTCAGCTCCAGCTTTTGAAATTTTTTTCCTCTTTGCCAAATCTAATATCCTATGTAGATCTAGTCATTTATCTATTCAACAAGTACCTCCTGAGAGCCTACTGTGTGCCAGGCACTGCTTTGGATCCTGGGGATACTTTAAACAAAATAGATTCATTGTGTAAAAAACATCTGCTGGGTGTGTTGGTGCCCACCTGTAGTCCCAGCTACTCAGGAGGCTAAGGCAGGAGGAGCCCTTGGGCCTAGAAATCCGAGGCTGCAGTGAACTATGATCCCACTACTGCACTTCAGACAGAGTAAGTCTCTGTCTCTAAAAAAATAAAATAAAATACACACTGGCAATATCCTAATTTTGTATATAATGGCTCCTGAAAATGTATGTAAAATCAAATGTACGAAAGTCTAAACATTAGGCTTATCTAGTTTAAGGGAAGGTTTATTTTCAAAAAGCTAAAAATTATTATAAAACTTCTACTTACATTTTATTTTTTAATGGTAGTTTTGACAATATATTGCCAACATTTCAGGATATTTCTGAATTTGTTTTTATTTTTGCTTTTCTATAATTGAACACACAATTGATCATGCTAAGCCCATAAGTACCTGCTTGAAGTTAAAGATTTGTCACTTTAGACACATATAATGATCTCTGTCTCCATCTCAGTTCTATTTGGTTTGTGATATTTACACTTCTTACTGTTACTGAAAGCTCAGCACTTGTCCCTGAGGCCACATTAGAAAAATGAGGACAAATGGTTTGAAGAGAAGGAAAGGGGAGTTTAATTAATTTGCCGGCAAATGAGGAGGATGGAGACTACTGTCTGCATAATGCCATGGTCCTCATCATAAGCAGAAATACAGAGCTTTTAAGAGGTGGGTTCACAGCTTCAGGCAATTGCTGTCCTACTACAGTCGATGATTCTAACTGTCCCATCTCCTCTGAAGACAATCCCGTGACCTCCGCCCAGGACCTCCCTCACCAGGTCAGGGCTGAGCCATCTCCTGTAGCACAAAGAACAAACGACATTCCCCTGCCCCTCCCCACTGCTGGCCTGAGGCAGGGATGCAGGTTTTGGTTCTCAAAAAGGAGTGGAGGAGGTTTTAAAGAGATAGAAAATATTTTTGCTGTTTTTTCAGGCTACTCCCTCTGTTACATATTCCCCACTGTCAGTATTTCCCTTCCATATCTCTGGGAGGAGGGTGACTACTCTGTTATGTTACCAGAGTATTCATATTTTTATTTTTCAGGTTTTCACTGATTATATGAGATAAAGACCCAATGTTCTACAACTTTACTGAACAAAGTAATAACTTATCTTTGTACATTGCTTACTTAGTTACGAGCACTTTGTTAAGTGCTTTATGAGCATTTTAAAATTTAATCCTGGGATGGGAGTGCATTTCTGGACCATGTTATAGAATTGCATTCTGTTCAATTATTAGAGAGTTTAAAGGGAAGTTGATGTTGTTGAAAAGATCATCATGGCATAATGAATAGTACACAAAGGAGATGATTAGCATTTTTCAAATTTCAGCTTATTCAAATAGAACTGGAGTAATTCCAATGAATGAATGATCCCTTGATTATACTTTCAAGTAATACAAAGTTTAAAAACAGGCTGTTGAGCCAATAACTTCTAAGGTCTAATTGATTTGGAACCAATATGTAGGACTCCATTGTCACGAGCCAGAGAGGTGTAGGTTGAGGTCCTCACTTTCCCACTCTTACTGGCCATGACCTTGGATAAACTACTGGACTCTTTGAGCCTCAGTTTATTTGGCTGTAAAATGGGAACAACATAACCTCAAAAGATGTGAAAAAAAGTAATTTAGTATTTGTAAAGAACATATAGTTTGAAACCTGAAACATCATAGTTGTTCAAAAAATACTTGAGTTCTCATCTCTTGCAGTCAGGTATATTGTGAGTATTCAATGAAGGTTTAGTGGAGGCATTGAATTATGATATTCATAATAAAAAAGATATAATATTAAAATAAAATTTGTTGTTAAAGTTAGAAATAGGGCTGAAACCTTTCAAATTTTGCTCTTGAATCTTCTTTTCATGGTCAGGGAACTCTTCAAGGTGGATGCCCTGGAATGGCCAGTTATTTGACTAATTGCTTTGTTTGTTTCTTTCCTTGCCAGCTAAGTTAGAACACCACTGTTACACACATAGGTCCCCGGTAAATAAGATTGTAGGTCAGAACCTGCACTTCTCTCTTCTGCTCTGTGCAGGAAGGTTTCCGTTTCAGGGGATGCTGCAGAGACCTGTCCTGGTGTATTCTTCTTAGCTTAGTCTTAGCTGCGGGCAGCTAACTGGCTCTTCTAGTCTGCCTCCTCTCTGTCAGGCGCTGCTTTACCAGGGGAATGGGTTTGACGGGAGGAACACTTGTACATTTTCAACTTACAGAGTCCTGCGAACCCCTTAGAAGTGGACATTACCAGAGCTCACCAATATCTGGTTTTTCTCTCCTTCGTGGGTCCACAGATGACTACACTTCCCAGCTCCTGTGCCAGTAACGGGGGAGATGCGTCTGTTCTGGCCCAAAACCTGTGGTTAGTGTAATGTGTGCCCCTTCAGAGCCCAAGCATAGAACGTGCAGACATGAAATCTCCACGCTCTCTCCTTTTTTCTTTTTTTTCTTCTTGAGGAGAAATGAGGTCAAAGCCATGTTCTCTCCAACCTTGTCTTGAGAAGTTAGAGCCACCGGGTGACAGTCACCTAGTTTGCTGAGTTACCACACTGACTCTAGTTGCCCTGGAGAGCTGCCCAGACCCACAGTGGACTTGGCAAACCTGAGAAATCAACAACAGTGGCATCAAGGCACTGACTGGGGGCCGTTTCTTACCTCCCCATAATCTAGTTTATTCTGACCCACAGAGCCTCTTTGGGAAGGTTTGAAATGGGATAGGGAGTATCCCACGCTGACAATGAAAAGCTTTAAGATTATGCCAAATCATCTTGTCTTAAATGATGGAGGATCAAGACTTGAGGTTGAAGTGAGGAGAGAAGCAATGAATCCAGAGAGGCTGCAGCAGAACTACTGACGAAAGTAATACCCGATAACCTTTTCTGGGTTTTGAATTAGCCTGTAACTTTCCTGCATTCCAGGATTCTCAAATAAATTCTGTACTCTCTCCCTATCTCAAAGGAATCGCCCTGAAGACCAGTGTTTTGGAAATGCCTTAAAGATCACTTAGAGCAGAAACCAGCTAAGTGCCTGTCTGCAGCCAAGTCTCTTTGCAAGCCAGAATGGTAATCACAGGACTTCAAACTACCATTCTTCCTTCACTGGAAGTTAACAAATCTGGGTCAGCACAGAAGCATGGGGGTTTACCACTTCAAGTCACTGTGCTTGGCTCGGGGATACAAAGATGAATGCGGTGTGTTCCTACCCTCTAGGAGCTCACAGTCTAGTGGGAGAGAACAGTGCAGACTGAACTAGCTAAAAACAAGTTAGCCTGGGGAAGTGCTTCTGTTAAGGTGCAAACAAAAAAACATCAAGGTCCAGAGGAGGGAGAAATCCATTCTCATTGTGGGGCAGGGGTCTGGGAACACTGTGTGTTTGAGCTTGTAGCTGAAGGACAGCAAAGACCTTGATGGTTTTCTGTGAGATATGAAAAACAGTCAGTGTTGTATCTCTAGCTTTAGGATTTTTATTTCTGTGCTGCAGAAACACTAGCTCAGGAGACGTGTAATTTAAGCATTTTCAAAGCCCCTATAACCAGAGATCTGGCCTAATGGGAAAATAGTCGTAACATTGTTACTAAATGTAAAAACTTGTTGATGTATTTTGCTAAATTGCCCTTATTAATGATTCATCAATCTTTTTTGCTTCCTACACTAGAAAAATCTTGCTACAGAATTTAACCCACACATATACACACCCAGTTCTTGGCCCTTGGCAGCCTTCCTAAGTGGAGTGTGTTTTCCAGATGTGGGGGTTGCCATGCAGATTTTGAAATTCAACAACAATGGACAGGTATATGAGGGACAAGAGACGGAGAACAAATCTTCCACTGACATACAAAGATCAGTGTTTCTTAAACAGTAGTCCCTAGGATGCTATTTTTGGAAATATTAATAAAAATATAAAAAAGGATTATGTGTTGTATTTTTTGTCAGTGTGCTGACTATCAATTTATTACCTTTCATCTCCAAATTCACCCTTTAGTACCAGCTCCATGATGAAGCCTTAAGCATTTCTCTTTTGTAGCAAACATGAAATTAAGCTTTATCAGTAGAGGGTGCTGGAGAAGCACTGCAGGAGGAAGGAGATTCTCTCCCTGGTTCCAGCTGGTGCAACTACACCTTTTCCAATGACGTCTGAATCGCAGCCTTGGGGAGGAGACCCCTCTTCCAAGTTTGGCCTTCCGTAGGGTACTCTTCCTTGGCCCTAGGGTATTTAAAAAAATTTTTAAAAATTACTATTTCTTTTTATTAGAGACTAGAGTCTTGCTATTTTGCCCACATTGATCTCAAACTCTTAGCCTCAAAGGATCCTCTGGCCTTAGCCTCCTGAGTAGCTGGGACTGTAGGCAGGAACCCAGCTGCCAGGGTATTCTATTTACACCTTCATAGTTAATCCTCTGTTATATTTAATAAGTGTTTATAATAAACATTCCCTATTTAAGTTATTATATAGCTCCTGTCTCCTCATTGGACCTTGCCTGATACAGTCAGAATAGGCTACAGTAAACATTCTCAGATATTTGTTCTCAGGGCCTCTTTATTCTCTTAAAATTATTAAAGACTCCAAAGAGCTACTATTTGTGTAGGTTATATCTATTGCTATTTACTGTATTAGAAAGTAAAAGTGAGAAATTTTAAACACTTTTTAAAATTAATTCCTTAAAAATGATAAACAAATCATGTGTTAAATAATATCAAAAAATCTATATTTTTTCAACACAGAAAAGTATTAGTGAGAAGAGTAGTATTGTTTTACATTTCTGCAAATATCTTTTATGTCTTGCTTAATAAAAGATGGCTAGATTCTCATATCTGCTTCTGCAATCTGTTGTGATAGGTTGGTTGTTTAACTTGAAATTTGTGAAGAAAATATAACCTCTCATAGATATGTAGTTTCAAAGGGAGGAGCATTTAATTAGACTTTTTAGATAATTGTGGAAATTCTTCTTTGATGCTGCACCAAAACTCAACAAGTAGTAGTTTTTACAAGGTTGGTTGCAATGTGGAATCTAACATTAAAATCTATTGATCTATCTTGTACTTTGAGTGTGTCTTTTGCCCATGCATGACTTTGTAATGTCCTGCATTGGTCATTTGGAAAATAGTGGTTCATTGAATTATGTGGATCTTCCAAATTTTGACACATTTTCTCATACAGTATCAAAAAAACAAATTCATTCATATCACCACTGGCCTAATCGGAAAAAAATCTTGAAGATGTCAAACTCACAGTGGAGATGCAAGTTTTCCAAAATTCTATCATTCACTTGAAAACTTGAAGGTTATCATCAGCAAGAAAATGTTTGCCAAAAAATTACGTCTGAATAATCATAATTTGTCCATTCATCATCCTTTCGAATAAGAATTCTTTTTAAATGAAAAAGTGGCCAGTTCAGCTTGTAGCTCCATTACAAGTGTTTTTCCTCAAGACAAACCATGGCATTTTGGTATGCAGCAAAGGAGCTTTATATTTCATCACAAAGAATACTAAGAAGCTGTGTATTCAAGGGTGAAATTTAAAAAAATAGTGCTTTTTTTTTGTTCCATTAAGTATAAAGCAAAACTTGCATTTTTTTTTAAACTATGGCTGTGTGGAGTTGAAGAATATAATAGCTGCTAAGTACGGTTTGGTGTTAATACCGTGACTGTGACAGGGATCAGCAGCTTTACTCACTGTTACTTTCCCACTGTTAATGTAAACGTCAACCCGGTGGAAAAGGCAAACAATATCTCAATGTTATTATGAAAATACTTTTGACTTCATGGATACCCTGAAAGGATCAGGGGACCTGGGGTGGGGGCGGTCTGAGAATCCTGTGATGACAAATGACTCCAGAACTTCAGCAGCTCAAACTACGAAGACTTACTTCTTACTCGTACCACCTGTCCATTACGGCATGACTGCAGGTTTGTTCTGTTGTCTTCACTCCAGCACCCAGGCTGTGGAGCAGCTGCTTCTGGAATATTGGTGACTGCCATGGCAGGGGAGAGAGGCAAGAGGAGCTGTGAGCTGGCTCAGAAGGTTCTGCCTAGATGTGACTACACGGAGTGATACGTGTCACTTCTGCCCCTTTCAGCTGAGTCCATCAGTGTAGGAGTGTATCTTCTCCCCTCATCAGGGAAACTGGAAGCAGGGCAAACAGTTTGACAACCTGTCACAGTAGTCATAAAAGATTAGAAGACACTGTATAAAACACTCTTTTCCTGGAAATTCACAATAAACAAAGGCATAATAAAGACGTGGAGAAATCCTACAGCAAAGAAACATTGTGCATTTGGTCTAACTGAGGGTGGGGCTACTGAGAAGAAGTTTTAGAATTATGGCCTGAATGCTCACTGCCCACTCCTGTTTCACACTTTTCTGGTCCTGGGCTGAGAAAATGCCAATCCTGATCAGTTCTCTCCCACATACTCAACGACAGGCTAAAGAACACTGGGATCATTACTCAGGGACTATCCAACTATGCTAAGTGACTGGTCAAACGAGGCTCACGCCAAGACTTCCCTTATTATTATCTACTCCGATACTAGTCTACAAGGACCCTGGATGGGGCCACTTGTGTACCCAAAGACTGTGATCGAAACAACTAACAAGGTTTGCCAGCACCACAGTCTGTGGCACCCCACTGGTGGCAGTGAATCTGAGCAGGAGCTGAGAAGCAAACCTGTGTCGGAAGAGTGGGATGAGTCATTAGGTTCTGGCAGGGCTCAGTCCCAGGACACAGTAGTCCCCTGACCTGTTAGCAGCCACCACCTGCTGGTGCTTAAAAGGCATCACAATTATCTTCAATTATTTGAGACTCTCTTTAGAGGCCCCAACATGCAATTAACCTATTTTTTGTTGTTGTTGTTGTTCTTCAGACTCCTCTGATCATGATAAATCTTGATTGTTGCCTATAATCCAGTTAAATTTTACTTTCCCTCCAAATCTAAATGAATTCTTACCCCCGTGTTGGTCAATCTTTCTCATAGCTCTCCGCACATTTTATTTATTTATTTTTTTTGCATAGCACTTATCACACTTTGTAATAATCTCTGTATCTCTGTGACTATTTCCTGTATTTCTCTGCATCCAGACTAAAAGCTCCATGATGGCAGAAGCCAAATCTATTTTGCTCATCACTGTGGCTCGCTCAGTGCCTGGTGTGTGTTAGGTTATCGGTATATATTCAATGAAAGGATAAATGAGCAAATGAATGGAAGCCTACTCAGGAACTGAGAGTTCTCTTTTGCGGATTTCCGTGGCATTTAGTGTGTAGCATTTAAGCGGCACTTATTATTGTTGGCTATCCTCCTAATAAGTGGGCAATAAATTGTTAGAAAACAAAACATTGGCACTTGCAGGTGGTGGGGGAATATTTGATAGCACAACCCAGTAAGTAACAACAGATTTGGTGTTTTTCCCCTCCCAAATGGTGGGAAACTTTTGAGAACAGTTTGGAAAGTCTTCTCTTTTTACTAAAACCCATTATTAATGCAGCCCTTGACCTCACAGTGGGGAGAAAGAGGCTGCAGCAGCAGGAAATTTTGCAGAGTATAATTGGAGAAATATGAGTCTCTGTTAAGTTCCACCATTGCACAGATCTATGAGATATCAACTTAGGTTTAATAATAGCTGTGGCTTAGAAATGTAGATGATGAAGCCTTTGAGCATTGGCAGGCAGAGAAACAGAGAACTCCCCTCAGTTAGCCAGTGAAATGTGATGCAAGGTAGCCTGACATATCAGTAAACATGGGACTTGAAAGGAAAATAAACAGTTGGATCAAGACTGGGACACTTCTTTCCCCAAAGATTCAGTCATTCTCTAATGAGGAGAACTGCAGTTAAAGCCAAAATCACACTGCTATGGTTTGAATGTGTCCCCCTAAAAGTTTGTGTGTTGGAAACTTAATCCCCAATGCAACAGTGGTGGGAGGTGTGGCCCAATAAGAAGTGATTAATGTTCTTATTGCAGGGTGGGTTAGCTATCGGGCAAGTGGGTTGTTATAAAGTAAGTCTGGCACCCCCGACGCCTCTCTGTCTGGTGCACTTGCTTCCACCTCTAAGTTCTCTAAAAACTAAGGATCTTGTCCTTCCTTCCTCCCTCCCTCCCTCCTTTCCTTCTTTCCTTCCTTCCTTCCTTCCTTCCTTCCTTCCTTCCTTCCTTCCTTCCTTCCTTCCTTCCTTCCTTCCTTCTTTCTTTCCTTCCTTCCTTCCTTCTTTCTTTCTCTCTTTCTCTCTTTTTACATGGCATCCAAGAAAGTTGCTTGGACTCATTAGATGCTAGATAAATATTTGATATTTGTTGACCAGCTGATCATCTCTCTGGACCTTTCAACTGTTCAAGCCTTTAAAAGGGCCTTGAGTGATTGCTGCACTATGAAAGGCACTGTGTGCACAGTAAGATGGCTTAACAAATGCCATTTTCATTCCTGCCTCAGAGCTTGTTCCTGCTGTTCCTTGCTTAGGATGCTCTCTTCTCTACTTTTCTCTTGTTTCTCATTCTCCAAAGTCTGGTTCAAGTTCTACCTCTTCCATACAGCTTTAGCCCACCTCTGCAGCCCATGGTGATCGCTCATCCTGATAAACAGGGACCAAGTCTTACCCATTCAGGGCATAGCTGGATCCTAGGGCACAAGGGATGTCATCAGGAATCTGTTGGCTCAGCCTTTCTCCACATTGGCCTCATTCTTAGGCAGGCTATGATTTTTACATTGTTTTAATGGCAATGAGCTAAAAAAAAAGTGCATGTTTAATGAAAAATTAGAAAATGAGTGTCCGTTTCTCAAGAAAGTTGATGATGAAGATGAACTTGGACAAGGTATTTGTTGACACTTACCGTCCATAAGGGGGAGGGGCATAAAAACCACTGATCCAATAAAAACCAGAAGGTGCAAGTCTACCGGCTCAGGATCTACTTCGTGTTAGTAGTTATTTTTCAAAGACTGTGGCTAATAATGATGAATTAACGTGTGTAGCAGTAGGTGCTTTTGCATATCACTCTGTGAAGCATGACTCTTCGTTTAGATCGAGTGACTGCTCTTCTAAATTAACTTTGCTCATTTTCTACATCAAGTGTTCTTGTGCAATACAAAGAGTAATACAATAGCTATTAATGTGTTAACTCCATTAAGAAGAGCTTTGCAAACAGTTAAGTGGGTGCCAGCTTTATATCCATGTCCCAGGATGCTCAAATAAAAAAGTTAATTGCTATAATCAATTAATATCTATAAGTGTTTGAATTTTTCACCCAATTATTGGAAAGAAACTAAATTCGGAATTTCATTCCATTGAGGGTGCATTATCTGACATTACTATAAATACTCCTGTAGATTAAGTTAAAAAGTTCAACATTAACAATAAAATTATTCAAGGTAATAATACATATACAATTTTTAGTGCAACATGATGTCAAGGTAAAATAATCTTTTTCCTAAATTATGAAACCTATGCAGCAATATTGTAGTTGGAATTGGTTGTGTGGTATACACAATTCACTGTTGCATACAAATAATCTGTGATATTCTACTAACCAAAATAGAGCTTTTCCTATCAAATTTTATATAATTTTTTTATACATAGGTAGTTTGAGTTCTAAACTATAACATTTTTGTGATTAAGCTAATGTTGGATTTAAATGGCCTTTTCGGCCTGGCAGTAAATGCCTTTTTCCTTACTGCCTATCAACAATTGGGCATTAGAAATGTTTGAATCTATAGACAAGAATCAATTGAAGCTTTCAACAATTACAAATTTATTAAACTTAAAATGCAATTTGGAATACATACATGCATTTTATAAAATGCAGGCAATTTTATGAAAACATTAAAAATGATCAAGCCATTAATTCTTTAGAAAATGCTCTTGACATTGTACTAGAGATAGTTATCTTTAAGAAATTGATTGAAGTACCTAATGATGTATGAAGAATAATTATTCTGCTTGTTATTTTTAACGTTCAGAAAATCAATATAAAGAAAATCCTCTGCCTCTGCCATCCCCCATTTTGCTCTAATGGTCATGTATATGTTCTATCATTACTTTTCTTTAGAGAAGACTTATTTTTGAAAAGTTTTTGAATATAAGTACTTTGTAGGTCCACTAATTTAATAAAACCAATTTGTTGGTCAGTAAATACATAGTTCAAAAATTAAATAATTATAATTTGGAAAAACTTTTATTCTCAAAATGCCCCAGTTTTAAAGATAAATCATACTAGGGATGAGCATGATCAGTCCTGCTGGAAATCCACAAGCTGAGAGTGAGGGATGAGGGACTCTCTAAACGGAAATAAAGACGATGAAATAGATGCTGGGTAGGCAAAGCCAACTGTGTCTACTACACCCACATACCAGATCGGGACTGGGTTTTCTGACACTGCTTCTGATGCTCTGGTACTGAATTTCCTTTTCCATTCTCCCCTACTCCTTTAAGTTACAACATTCCTTCCCCTTGCCCCTATATTCGTCAACTCCTCCATGCATCTCCGAAGAGGGCAGCTTCCCTTAATTCCCTGACAGCTGCGAGGGAGGTTTCTTTAAACATTTCTAAAAGCTGCAACAAGCTCCTGTCTCAATTCACTGTGACACTAATACATAAAACTTAAATCATTGTCCTCAGCAGAGTGAAAATGGACCAGAGGCAGAAGCTTTCAAACAAAGCCTCAGGAAGAATGAGAAGAGACTGTAGAATACTTAATATGTAAGTAGCACTGCGTAGTTCACTAGCTTCTCCCAGCCCCCAAACCCATTTTTTTTCCCATAGTAAGCTGTAGTTGCCAAAGCAAAGCAGTCACTCCATTAATTATGAAGTAAGGAAAAAAATGGGTATTGATCTTACGTAGTTCCATTCTACTTGTTCAATATTAATTGAAAGTTATTCTTCTGATGACACTTAAATCTTCAGAGGCACTATAGAAAACAATGTTTAAAATATTCGTTCAGGGTTAAGTGAATTCAGAGTTGAGCTTTTACAAACAAGATATTTTAAAATCGGAACTGGATTTTCTGTGAGTGATCATGATTTCTGAGTTCTCTTTAGATCTCATGGTTCAAGAACTCACCTACTGATGTGCATACCTGGGTGGCCAGAGTATTTGTCCAATTGGTGCAAGGGTGATACGCTGCTCCCTTACCTGGAAACGCCCCTTGTGAAAGCAGCATCCATTCATTCATTTATTGATATATTCAATCACTCTGGGCACCAGGATCTTGACTATAATACTGGTACGGCACCAATCTAGATACAATTATATGGGTATAGGAATAATTTTGGCTAATGTTAATAAAGTGCTAAATATATACAATATATTGTTCTGCATGTTTTATACACATCATACTTTATTAATAAATATTAACATATATTTATTAATAAATAATTTATTTATTTATTAATAATACGGTCAACAGATTAGGAAAGAGATGTAGTCATCATTACCTCCACTTTATAGAAGAGGAAACTGAGGCATGAAGACAGATAACTTGCCCAAGATCACTTATTTGGTAAATGGCACAAAATTTGGACCCAGATAACCTAGCTTAGAGTCTGTGTTCTTAACTGCTACCATATACTGCAGCTATTAAAATAAATCTTCTGTCTATAGTAACATCTAAGACATCCTTTGGTGACTATAAAATGGGTTAGTTGAGAATGTCTATACCTACACTCTGGAAAAGAACTGAATAGAGTTAGTGCAAGCATACTTCTATACAATAATTATGATATAATGAGCCTTTGATATTTATTTTCAATTTCTTTTGAAAGAATTGATAAAAACCTTTACATAAAAATAGCTAGGTCTTTGTTTAGATCAGTTCTAGATTATGCTGTTTTAATTTTTTTCAGCAGAATAAATATATATTTAAAAGTAAGGAAGACCTAGTTGGCTATCCAAGCTCCATCACTAAGTTGTGAAACCTATGAAACAAAATTGTACCTGGAATTTGTTATTCAATGGAGATTGTAGTAAAATGTAGTAAAAATCACCAGTAAAATGGGGATATTAATGCCAACTTTGCAGGTTTGTTGTGGGGCTTATAGGAAACTGTAGTTTCTTGACCTCAGGGACATTATATCATCTATTTTTTTTTGCTGTAATTTGGTGCCTAACTTAGCGTCTGCCACATCACAGGAGCATAATAGATATCAACTGAATGTGAATGAAAGTGTCTGGCACGTTCTACACGTTCTATACTTCACTGGCTCTGAGAACTTTTTTTTAATTTTTCAACCTCTCCCAAATTGAGATATGTCTCACAATCAATGGAATAGTACAACAGATATCAGCCAATGCTGTTGAGATGTCATTGTCATTGCTTATACAGCTGTGGACTTGGATTTTATTCTAGGGTCCTTCAAGGGATGAATATAAGTCCTGGTTTCTGTTTGCAAACTTTCCACTGATACCTTTTTGGTAAAGGAAATTTCAGCTCAAAACTTGCAGAATGGATGTCAGGGGTTGGGAAGAATATCTCTAGAGAATGGTGCAGCATGCTTTCAAGAAATGCTGTATCTCCAGTGCATTTGATGGCAGAGAGGATGATATTATATGGGAAAGGAAAAAATGGACACTAACCACTCTGAGTCAAAAAAGGATTTGGAAGAGTTGAACAATGATTGTAAACATTTTAAGTAATACCCTAAGCAATTTATTTTGCATACATGTATATTCCATTTTGTGTACAAGAATGATGCATGATAAAAGTATTTAGGGGAGTCTAGAAAGCTCTTTAAAATAAAATGATGACTGATAAACAAGATTTGTTTAATTGGTAGTTTTTTTTCTTTTTTAGTGTTGCATTGATTAAAAGGTACATAAAAATGGTGGGTTCTATAACAATGCCAAGTTAGATTCATGAAATATGACAGTATGAGCTTAATAAATTGTAGCTGTTAATTCTTATTTGAAATTTGATTGTTATATTATGTATTTGTATTGAAAACAGATCATCTAATATGCCTAACCTGTCCATATTTTCCCAATCAGGAATTTTCTGTTTATTTACTGCCTTTTCACATGTCCAGCTACCCAAGGGTTCATGTGGAATTCAAGCCAAAAGTCTCAAGCCTTCAGGTCATGTTGGGAGTCTCTACAGTAGGGTCTATCTGATGAACTTGCTTCCCATTTTTCTGAGATCTCGAGTATAAATGTCTGTGAGAGGCTAATGCTTCCTCACCTGAGGTCTGAGAATGTTATGACAAGCGTGTCCATGGTTTAAAAAACCTACATGGACATTTACTAACGGGGTAAAACAAGGCCAAGGTTGAGAGATTTTATTTCACCTTCATTTTTTAAAACATAGTTTTCCTGGGTATAGACTTCTAAATGAATGCTTTTTTCTTTGAATACTTTAAAGATACTGTCCCAACATTTTCTCACTTGCATTGTTTCCAATGAGACGTCTGCTCTAATCATTATCTTTGTTCTTCTGTGTATAATGTGTCTTCTTTCCCCCACTCTGGGTGCTTTTAGGATGTTATTGTCCTTTTTTAAATTAATTCTATCATCTGTGTCATTTCTGGGTCTGTTTTCATAGATTGATTTTTATCTTCCTTATAGGTTATGCATTCCTGCTTCTTTGCATGCCTGGCAGTTTTCGACTGGATGCCAGAAATTATAAATTTTACCTTTTTAGGTGCTGGATATTTCTGTATTCTTGTAAGTATCTTTGAGCTTTATTCTGGGATGCAGTTAAGTGGAAACAGCTTGACCCCTTTGAATATTCCTTGTAAGCTTTGTTAGGTGGGATCAGGGCAGGTTGTAGGCCGTGCTACTGAGGCAGTGCCCTTCTGATTTCTCTAGCTGATGGCCCACGAATTGTGAGGGAGTGGGGAACTTTTCCCAGTCCTTTTTGAGCTCTGATGATTGACCCCTCTGCTTCTTTTGAGTGGTTCTTTTCCCCAGGCTCAGGTAGTTTCCTCAAATGCATCAGTACTCAGCTGAAGATTTCACAGGGTCTTGTGCAGATCTTCAGAGCTCTCTGCCTGTCTGCCTGCCTGTTAGGATGTCTGTCTATCACTTTCTGTGAATCTCTATCCTCTCTGGTGCTCTGTCTTACAAACTCTAGTTCCCTTGGCCTCCCTGGACTCCCAGCTTCGTCTCCTCAACTCAGAGACACTGCCAGGTTTCTCCTGCGCTTCCCCTTCCTGCACCGCAGCTGAGAACTCCCCCCAGAGGGTAAGCTGGGGCAATTGCAGGGCTCATGGTATTTGTTTCCCCTTTCTCATGGACCGCTGTTCTGCCTGACGGCCAAAAAACTTGTCATTTTATATATGCCATTGGTTTGTTTTAATTCAGGTCTTTGGGTTTAGACCCTAGATAAACTCGGGTTTGATTCTTGGCTCTAGTGCTTACTCTTAGTGTGACACTGGATAAATTGTTTATACTTGCCTTCATTGAGCATGTTTCTTCATCTTCAAAATGGGAAGGATAACATCTACCTTAGAGAGTTGTTGAGAGGATTAAATGAGATTATGTATATAAAGTACATAAAAATAGTTCATCTGTGCCAAGTTTTTTATAGGTAGTAACTTATCTAATCCTCACGACAATCTCATGAGGAAAGGCACTATCCTTTCGCTGAGAGTTTGTGTAAATCAGGGCCAGCCTTCAAACCCAGGCCATCAGGCTCCAGGGTGATGTTCACAAACATCACCCTCTGCTGCTGTTGTGGGCATATAGCAGTCACTCAAGAAGTGGTCATTTTTATTAACAACTGCCAAGGATATCTACCTTTTATTTGGAATTACATCATGCTGATCAGAAAAGCTAATCGGCATTATGATGCATAAAAATGTATTAAAAACTATAACTTAAATATGGCATGGGAATTTAAATATTCCAGAAAAAGAGCTCTAGGGGATACTTCCTCTCCATCTATGTTGCCTTAATCTTAGTGTGGGTCTGCGCTATGGTAGATGGCTGTGGATGTTTAAATCTGTTTATTTAAATTTTTTTTCAGAGACAGGGTCTTGTTCTGTTGCCCAGGCTGAAGTGCAGTGGCATGATTGTAACTCACTGCAGGTTCGGACTCCTGAGCTAAAGTAATCCTCCCACCTCAGCTTCCCAAGTTGCTCAACTACTACCACCACATCTGGCTAATTTTTTACTTTTGTAGAGACAGAGTCTTGTGATGTTCCCCCGGCTGGTTTCAAACTCCTGGACTCAACCTGCCTCAGCCTCACAAAGAGCTGGGGTTACAGGTATAAGCCACCATGCCTTGCCTGGGTGTTAAACTTAAATTTAATTAAATTCAGTTCCTCAGGGGCATTTGTCACATTTCAAGGGCTCAGTAGCCACATGTGGCTAGTGGCTACTCTAGTGGACAGCTCAGACATCGAACATTCCTATCATCACAGAAAACTGTCTTGGACAGCGCTGGTCCTGGTTCCTATTTTTTCTCGAAGACATGGCCTTCTCCTAAGTGATCACCAGATTCTTAGATATGCCTTCCTTTTTCATTCAGTATTTACCAGGCATCTGCCATGTGCCAGCCACTAGGGGATATGACAAAAAGCAGAATTAGGCAGGGGCCACCCTCACCATTCCTGCAGTCTCTCTCCAGCCTTAACACCTCCCCTTCAGGCCATATGCTACTGGTTTCCCAAGGGATTTGTTTTAGAATACAAATTTTTTTTTTTTTTAAACGGAGTCTCACTCTGTCACCTGGGCTAGGGTAGTGTGGTGTCACCCTAGCTAACAGCAACCTCAGAGTCCAGGGCTCAAGTAATTCTTCAGCCTCATTCTCCCAAGTAGCTGGGACTACAGGCATGAGCCACCACACCCAGCTAATTTTTCTATTTTTAGTAGAGAGGTCTCACTCTTGCTTAGGCTGGTCTCAAATTCCTGAGCTCAAGCGATCCTCCTGCCTTGGCCTCCCAGGATTACAGGTGTGAGCCACCGCGCCTGGCCCTAGAATATAAATCTGAACGCGTTTCTTTTCTCCTTGGAGCCCTCCAGGAGCACCTTCATCCCCTACAAAATAGAGATTGTCCCTGACTTAGGATGGTTCAACTTTTTGTCTTTATCCTGGTGTGAAAGGATACGCATTCGGTAGAAACCATACTTGCAGTACCCATGCAACCATTCTGTTTCTCACTTATGGTGCAGTATTCAATAAATTACGTGAGATATTCAACACTCTGTTATAAAATAGGCTTTGTGCTAGATGATTTTGCCCAGCTGTAGGCTAATGTAAGTGTTCTGAGCACGTTTAAGGCAGGCTAGGCTAAGCTATGATGTTTGGTAGGTTAGGTGTTTTAAATGCATTTTCGACTTCATGATATTTTCAACTTGTCATGGGTTTATCAGGACATAACTTAAGTCAAGGAGCATGTGTAACCTCATTACTCCTTAGCACACATCAAGGTCCCCTGAGGTCTGGATGCTACCTCCATCTCCAGCCTGGAGGCTGTAGACTGCTGCCAGGGCCTCCCTGGGCACTGCAGCTCTTGGCACCTGCACTCTGGAGACCTGTTATGCAGCTTTGCTCTCCCAGGCACTGAGAGCTGGGAGCCAGGGCTGTGGCAGCATCTTCAGGGACCTCTCCAGCCACGCAGTTCCCCATCTGTAGCATCTTGTACCAACCTGTATTATGCACGGGGCTTTAAATGCCAACAATTCAACCAATATTTGAGTATCTACTGGGTGTCACACACCATGCCAAGCTTTGTGGATGCAAAGCCAAATGAGACTGGTGCCTGCCCTCTATGAGCTCAACAGTTACAGAGGGAGATAGTCCACCAGCTACCAAATATAAAATAGAGTATGACATGCATGTGACTAGAAGGAGCACAGAGCAGAGAAGTGATGCAGAGTGGAGGGAGGTGGTCAGGTTGGGCACTGGTCATGGAAGGCCTCTACCTAAGCATGGTGTCTGTCACATGGTGACCTTTCCATATCTAGCTATGGAATAAGTAAATGCATAGTGATAATAGCCAAAGGGTATTGAGCACATATTATGTGCCCAGCCTTGCCTGTGCTAAGTGGCCAACTGCCACAATCATGTGTAGTGACACCATTTTACAGAGGAGGAGACTGAGGCTTAAATCATTTGCCTGTGGTCACCATAGCTAGTGAGTGTCAGAGCAGTATTTGAATCCAGGACTGTCTGACTCTGAAGCTTGGTCTTCTTATCACTACGTCAAACTCCTGCCCTTTATGCAGGCAGTAGGATTTTGTGGAATGAATAGGAATTTCTCATGTGGACAAGGGTGGTGGGCATTCAAAGTGGAGGGAAAGCAAAGGTGTTTTAAAGGTGATGCCCAGAGAGGTTAATTAATTTGCCCAAGGTCACACAGTGGGAATTGAGAGTTTGAGCATGTTTCAGAGCACTCATTAAATGCCCTGGCTGGAGATGATGAAATAAGAAATGGAAGAAGTTTTTTTTGTTTTTTTTTTCAAACCCTCCTTTCTTTCCCACTTGCTATGTAAAAATGAAAAGACTATTGATCGGCAGGGCAGAATGTGCAAGTTAGTAATGAGATTCCTTCTGAAAATCCTTTAAAGTCTCCATAATTAATTTATTTGAGAGGTGAAACAAACTGTGCACGTGAAATGTGTAAAAATTATTAACCGGCCGCACTGGGCTGATTGCCTGAGGCTGCGCGGCCAGATGAAGGACTCAGGACACCGCCCACCATCGCCCTCGCAGTCAATTATTGATCACAGCCGGGCTGGAGCAGTCGTCTCTCAGCGGAGCGAGGGGCTCAGCTCTGCAGCGGCGTCTGCGCTCGTTCTGGTCCTGTCCGGCTGAGCCCAGAGCAAGGCGGTCTGGAGAAAAAGGAGGGGCCGGGTCTAGTCCCGCTGATGAGATGTTGAGTTCCAGAAGAGGCGACACTGACGAGTCGATGAGTCAGCGAGTCAGCGCAGGGCTCCCCGGGTAGGGGAAGGGTGGCTAGGAGGTGCACGCGGAAACTTTCCCGAGAGATGCAAATGGTCTAGACCTTGATCTGGCTGTGTGCTCCTGGTGAAGGTTTGTGCATCTTATTGTATGTAAATTACACCTTAAAAAAAGAGAAGAAATGAACTGTGCTTTATAACCTGTGTTTTCTTCTTCTATAGAATAGTTAATAGTAATAACATTATAATCACGGCTAACTCTGAGTGCACGCTTCATGCTGACAGTGTTCCAATCATTTTACAATGTCTGACTTCATGACTCTGTGAGGTGGGTGCTATTATTAAGCCCATTTTACTGACATCCAGGCACAGAGAAGCTAACTTGCCTGAGGTTGTATAGTGATGGAGTAAGGACAGGAACCCTCTGCTGTCGTTGTGCTGTGATGATCCTAACCCAGGGTTTGCACATTGTTGACTTCTTCTGTTCCAAGAAAGGGTGGGCAGCACCATGACTTCCAGTGCCAGGGAGCCGGGCTGGGGTGCGGAGGTGATGTCTGGGGTGTTGGAGGGGAGATGAGAGCTCCGCCCCAGGGAGAATTGGATGGGGAGTGGTAGTGGGGACTCTGTGTCCCTCATACCTAAATTAGCACGTAGGCTTCAGGATGTCTGACAGGGTGATTGCAGGCAAGGCTCGTACTGAACACCCAGAACATGGCCCTGACCCGATCTCCTGCTGATGGTGCCAGAGCTGTGAGCGATATCTCAGGGGTTTCCCTGGGGGACCGAGGACCTCAGGCACCTCCCCAGGTCAAGCTAAAGCCCTGGGACACTCATATGTCCAAAGCAGGGTAAAGCCACCACCGAAAGGTTGGAATTAGGATTCCCATCAATGCTGAGATATAAATTAAGAAAAGTGTTTTATCTGAGTGTCACAGAAAAAGCCACATGGGTTGTAATGGTGTTTTTTTTTTTTGAGACAAAGTCTTGCTCTGTTGCCTGGGCTAGAATGAGTGCTGTGGCGTCAGCCTAGCTCACAGCAACCTCAAACTCCTGGGCTTAAGCAATCCTCCTGCCTCAGCCTCTTGAGTGGCTGGGACTACAGGCATGCACCATCATGCCCAGCTAATTTTTTCTATATATTTTTAGTTGGCCAATTAATTTCTTGCTATTTTTTAGTAGAGATGGGGTCTCGCTTTTGCTCAGGCTGATTTCAAACTCCTGACCTTGAGCAATCCGCCCGCCTCTGCCTCCCAGAGTGCTAGGATTACAGGCGTGAGCCACCTCGCAAGGCCTGATTGTAATGGTTTTGCAAAATATTTTTACGTATATCATCATTTAATCTTAACAACAACCCTGTGAGGGAGGGATTACCATTTCTCTAGAGACCTAGAGAAAACGAAAGCTTTAAGAGGTTAGTCCCTGAGGTCATTTTGAGATCCAGGAGACCGAGCTCCAAATCCGTTTCCTGCTTTCCTAAACCGTGGTGTCCAGGGCATCCTCTGAGGGAAAAGAATTGCCCAAAGGTGTCCCATGAGAAATTATCTTGCTACAGTGCTAACTCCAAGGCCAGCTGTCATGAAGTTCATGTAACAGAAAGGTTCAATGCCCAAGTTAAGATGCTTGAGTAACATGGTTTAGTCATAAATTTAAAACACACAGTGTGAAGCAAGCAGAACAGGGTGGGTAGTTAATGTCTTTAGGAGAGGGTTAAGACGGGGAGAAGGACCACATTAGCTGAACCCTGGTTTAAGCAGCGTTCCTGTGCCGTGTCTCTCTCTGCTACATCAGCCTTCCCCGCTGACGGTGCAGTAACGAGATCAGGGCTAAGGATGAACAAGGAGTTTGGCAGATGGAAGGTGCCTGGGGCCAACACAGTGAACTTGCCCTGTGGGGAAGATGCAGAGACAGCCATGCCTGGCCCACAGTTGTAATCACTGATCACCCTGCCTAGCAGCTTGAGATTTCATTTGGCAGAGGGCTTGTGGGGCCAGAATGGGAGTCAGCAATGGATGGCTGATTTAAGACCTCATAAATATTGAGTGCCTCATGTATATCGAATATATTATGACTATTTGGAAACGCGAGTGCCTCATGTGTATTTGGTGCAGCCACAAATATTTGATACCTCTTGGTCTTTCCATCTCTTGCTATGTTCAGCACACACATGCTCTATTTACTTTATCTAAGCTAACATGTCTGCATAAGTTACTACTTTATTTATATATACTTAACACAGCTAATGAATTCTGCCTCTTAGGCTTAATTCTGTCTCATAAGCTGTTTGCTTCTATACTTACTTTCATTTATTCTTCTTGTTTGTGTTTCTGATTTTCTCTAGCAGAATTGAATATCTTGAATAATATAATAAACACATTCCAAAAGGGGAACTGTGTCAGAGAGTCTATGCAGATGTCTTTGAGGTGACCAGAGAGGTGATGGGAGCCTTTGGGACAAATGGATACTCAGAGGCGATCAGCACGCAAGGAGTGTGGGAGAGTTTGGAGTCAGTCCTGGGTCTGAACCTAGTTCCACTGCTGACTGCTGGGGGCAGGTTCCTAACTTCTGTGACCCTCAGCTCTCCCATGTAAAAAGCACATAACCACACCTACCTCCTGCAGCTGCTTGGTAAGGTACTGACTTAAGCATGGGTACGTGCTCCATAACATAGTTTTAGACCTGGATGAAGGACTCACCTCCATCCTATCCTTTGTAAGCCCCATTTATAACTGTCTTGCAGAGCATGGTTTCAGTTACCCAAGGCCACTTTTCTAACCAGAGAATCCGATAGAAGTGAATTTATATTTGTTGAATTCAGAGCAGCCATTCTAGAGACTGTGGACTTACCTGCTGTGTGAACTCATGGTGCCACCAGGGAGGGAAGCACAGGTGCTGTGGGGACACAGTTTACCTAGTCTGGAGTGGAGGGGAGGCTCTGGAAAGGCTTCCTGGAGCAGGGGGACCTTGAGTAGGAATTTGCAGGGTGAGCAGGCATTACATAATGAGCTTATTATAGTTGGAGGGAGGAAGGCAGGAAGTTCTACCATAGACAGAGGAGTAGCAGTGGTGAGGACAGAAGGCAAGAGAGCGCCCAGCACATCTAAGGACCTGTGGGTGACTCAGCCTGGCTCCAGTGAGTGGCACCATTGATGGGGGACTTCTGGTCACGTGTGGACCCGTCCTGAACTTACGGGCCAAAGTCAGAGGTAGAAAACATAGAAATGTTACTTGAAAAAGTAATATTTGCTTTTATTCAAGTCTAGGGGCAATAACTGTAGTGAAATTAGGAAATTGGATGAGGAGAACTGAGAAGTGTTTGTGAGATTTTATTTTTTTAATGTGTGAGACGGTTTTAGTCTCCAGTGAATAACACTCAATTTAAGGGGGTTTATCTTTATTCCAGGAAGGTGGTGGGCATAGGGGATCTGAGATGTGTCTTCCAAGATTCTTAGTTAATATGCATGAGGCTGAGATGACAGTGCACGTATTTAAACTTGGCAATGGCAGAATTTAAAAAAACAGCTTTCTGTTTTTCTCTCCCTGTGGGAGAGGGTAAAGGTGGAAAATTTCACATCAGCCAAATTCATTCTGATTTCTTTCTCTTGGAATGTATCTCTATCTCCCTGGTCAACTGCAATAGGAAGTGGCCTTGAGAGTTGCAGTGGAGGCTGTTTAAATGTAAATAGAACTTAAGAAAAAAATCCTTCCAGGAAGCAGTGCTCAGACAAACTCTCTTTGATAGGTCTGAGATTTTATTGCATTAAGTGGCTCTTCCTGGGAAAAATGCAAGTAAATCTGGCCACCTCTTACCCTGACATGAGCATCTTCAGGAAGGGACACATGAATCTGCATTAGGAAAAGTTGAAGGCCCATTACGATGCACTTTAATGGAGTTTTTATTCAGTTGGCCATTTGCTAATTTAATCAAGATGACATATTCCCGGTGGCTGATAGAAATTTGAGAAGTTGATTCCTGAAGCCTCAGCAGTAGCTTGAAAGAAAACTAGAGATATACTTCCTAGTTCCTAGAGGATGATGTGCCTGGCTTATGTCCCACGTGGGCAGGGACAGCAATGAAGGACTCAGTGTCACTGGCCTGGGTGCGATTTTTTGGCTTTCATGCTTTTGGTCTATGTGGCCTCTTGGAGTTACTTCATCTCTCTGAGTCTTACTTTCCTTATCTGTAAAACGGATATAACACTATCTGCCTTCTAGAACTGTGACATTGACTGAGGTGTAGTATGTAAAGTGCTTAGCCTGGTGCCAGTGACACTAAGTTTTCAACTTCAAGTGAGTTTGAGTCAACAGAGAAAAATGACGGTGGCCTGGGGCCCGGTGCACAGGATAGAGAGCACTGCTTAGATGGACACCCCTGGCCAGATAGCTGCAGCCATGAGCCCCCTGCCTGCTGCAGGAAGGGGTGGGGGATTCCTGCAGGGGCATGGGCAGAGTAGGGGGGGCCCACATCTGACTCTGATTCTTTCACCTTGCTAGGCAAAGTTTCAGGCAAGCAGGCAAAATTCAGCACTAATATTGAAAAGTCTCAAACTTACACAAATATTACAAATACAGTAAAAATTTGAGATACACCCTGAGATATTTGAGAGTCGTCAATGATGCTCCACCACCTCAAAATATTTCAGCATTTATTTCCCAAAAGTATGAACATTTTCTCGACTGGGTGTAGTGCCTCATGCCTGTAATCCCAGCACTTTGGGAGGCTGAGGCAAGAGGATCACTTGAGGCCAGGAGTTCAAGACCAGTCTGAGCAACATAGCAAGAACTCCTCTCTACAAAAAATAAGAAAAAAATTAGCAGGGCATGATGGTGCATGCTTCTCAGTCCCAGCTTCCCTGGAGGCTGAGGCACAAGGATCACTTGAGCCCAGGAGTTCGAGGATGCAGTAAACTGTGATTGCACCACTGCACTCCGGCCTGGGTGACAGAGCAGCAAGATCCTGTCTCTTAAAAAAAAACAAAAAACAAAAACCAAAAAACAACAACTTATTTTCACATAACAATGAAAGGCAGGAAGCCAATATTAATGTATTACTTTTAATTTTCAGACCTCAGTCAAGTTTAGCCAGTCATCTCAATAATGTCTTTTATAGCAAATGCATCTACTTCGGAATCATGCATTGCATTTAGTCGTCATTTCTCCTTAGTTGGTTCCAGTCTGTGACAGTTCTCAGTCTTTACTTAACTTTCATGACCTTTACTCTTTTAAAGATTAGAGGCATGCTGTCCCTCAGTTTGGGTTTTTCTGATCTTTCCTCCTAGTTAGAGTCAGGCTGTAATTTTTTTGGCAGGAATATCACAAAAGTGATGGCTGTGTTGTCACTGCACCCTAGCAAGTGGCCCAAAATTTCAGTTTTTCTCACAGCTGAGGGTGCCCACTTTGACCACTTGATTAATGTGGTGTCTGCAAGGCTTCTCCACAGTAATATTATCCATGTTCCTTTGCAATTAATAAGCACTTGAGGGAGAGGTACTTTGAAATTGTATAAATATCCATTCATCACCAAACTCTTCTCTTTCTCTCCAGTTCTATCTATTTATATCAGATGGACTCATGTTTTTCTATTTTATTTAATGGGCATAATCTGTTACTATCATTGTTTGGATGCCCACATTTTCCCATATTTGGCCAGTGCCACCTTTCAAGCTGCCTCCTTTGTCCTTCCACATGTCTCCACCATTGTTTGAACATTTTCTTACTTTCTATTTTTTTTAAAATTTTTAAACATTTTTAAAAATTTATAATGAATAGGAGTTTATTGCTCACAATTTTGGAGGCCGAGAAGTCCAAGATTGAGAGGTTGGCATCTGGCAAGGACCTTCATGCTGTGTTATCCATGGCAGAAGGCAGAGGGCAAAGAGAAGGCAAGAGACAGGGCAAGAGTGGGGCCGAACTCATCCTTTTATAAGAAACCTATTGGGTTGTAGTTTTCTGTTCTTGGTTCTTGGTGTGCTCTTGGCTGAAGAATGAACAGACACACCAAAAGCAAGGCAAGCATGAAACAAAGTTCACTGAGGAAGGATAGGCTAGGTTTACAGAGCAAGAGTGAGATACATTCGCCATAGATGATGAACGGACCCCTCTGTGGTAAGAAAAGGGCCCATTTCCTTACTTCTTAGAACAACAAGGTGTTCCAGGCTCATCTTGTACTTCTCTTGTTTCAGTACTGGAATCAGACACTTCCTCAAGGAGCCCTGATTCTTTTTACTGGAAGACGATATATATAGAAACTAGATCTGGACACTAGGTGTTCTCATTGTTTGGGGGATATTGTTCCCAGGCTCTCTCAGTGGACAGGACAAGGTGATTATATTCATACATGTACATATGCACATATATATACATATTTTTTTCTCTTTCATATATTCACATTTACATCTCTATCTCTATTTATGTATCTATCTTCATAGTCATCATCATCATCTACCATCTACCTTCTTACCTATCACAAACCATGAGTTCACATTGACGCCTTCAGTTCCAGTCTAACAAAACAGAGTTCATTCTTGTTTTCTCCATTTTAATATTTACAAGTTCCTTCTGCGGCAGTGAGAAACCTGCTGCCCGTTATCCTTAATATGTTTACTTGGTGGATCAATCACCCAGTGTGTAACCGAGCTGCATTGCTGCGGCTGCTCCTCTCCCTGTGCAGGTGACTCCGCTGCCCTGCAGGAGCCCAGACACCTGCCTCAGGCTGCTGCTGCCACTCGCCCCGGCCCTGCAGGGACGCTCTCCTCACTCAGCCTGGGCTCAGACGCCTGAGCGCTGGCCCCACCTATGAACACTGTCTCTCCTGTATAATTCTTATTTTCTATTTCTGTAATTTTGTTATTATGGTGAAATATACATAAAATGAAATTTATTATTTTAACCATTTTAAGTATATAATTCAGTGGCATTAACATTTCACATTGTTGTGCAGCCATCACCACTATCCATCTCCAGAACTTTTTTATCATCCCAAACTGAAACTCTATACTCATTCTATAATACCTCCTCATTCTCCTTTCACCCAGCCCCTGGCGATTATCATTCTACTTTCTGTCCCTATAAATTTAATTACTCTAGGTCCCTCTTATAAGTAGAATCATACAATACTTACCCTTTTGTATCTGGCTTATTTCACTTAGCATAATGTTTTCAAGGTTCATCCACATGCCCACTTTCACCACTTCTGTTCACCATAGCATGGGAAGTCCTAGCCAGAGCAATCAGCAAGAGAAAGAAATAAAGGGCATCCAAATTGGAAAAGAGGAAGTCAAGTTATCTCTGTTTGAAAGAATCAATATTGTTAAAATGACCATATGGTGTAAAGCAATCTATAGATTCAATGCAATTCCTATCAGGTCCCAATGCCATTTTTCACAGAATTAGAGAAAACAATTCTAAAATTCATATATATATATATATAAAAAAGAGGATGGATAACCAAAGCAATCTTAAGCAAAAGGAACAAAACTGAAGGCATCAGATTACCTGACAAGCACATGAAAAGATGCTCAACATCACTGATCATTTGAGAAATGCAAATAAAAACAAAAATGAGATACCGCTTTATACCCATTAGGATGGCTATTATCATGTGATTTTTGGTTATTTACATATCTTCTTTGGGGAAATGTCTATTCTATTTAAGTCTTTGATCTTTTTTTTTAAAATCAGGCTTTTTGTTGTCAAGTTGTAAGAGTTCTTTATATATTCTGTATATTAATCCCTTCTCAGATTTATTTATTTATTTATTTTTAAAGTGTTCAGAGGGAAATTTATAGCATCGAATCCATATAATAACAAAAAAAGAAAGATCTAAAATAACAAAAATCTAAAATTTCAGCTTAGGAAGTGAGGCAAAAAAGACAAAATTAAATCCAAAGAGAGGAGAAGAAAATAAGTAATAAAAATTGTGCAGAATTCAATAAAATTGAAAACAGAAAATACGTAAAGAAAAACAATGAAACACAAAGCTAATTCTTTGAAGGGATCTATAAAATTGATAAGCCTCTAGCAAGACTAATACAA
>CAUYMX010061250.1:0-78975 GCA_963573855.1 Lepilemur septentrionalis
GTACTCTATGGACTACTTTGACAGAGTAGATTTTTGAATGTAACAAGATAAGTCAACTTGAGTGGTAATATATTTTGGGAAATCAGCTCACTATAAATTGTGACTGTAAACATTATACTGTAAATGCTTTGTAGTTTTCCCCCAAGGAAAAAAAAAAAAAAATAAACCAATATAAATATAATTAGTAAAATTTATTTTTTGTTATTTCTATCCTTCTCTCTCCAGCCCCATATCTTTTGAAAGCCAGGCATACACTGACGAATTGACTGCTTTGCAGTGAAATATTAGAAAAAATAATTAGTATGATTTGATCCTGGCTTTTACAGTTATTCACAATGCAACCTTGGGCAAGTAGCCTGGCCTCTCTAAGCACTGACTTCTTCATCCATATGATTTTTAATTCTCCAATTTTTTATGAAAACTAAAGGAAATAACACGTGTGCAGTATTAAGTCAATGTCTGGTCCACACCAAGTGTTACCCCCACTGCACCTGTCTTCTCCCATCCCACTTTTCTCTCTGAAAGAGCATGGAATATTTACAGGTATATCCTTTGGAGGCATGGATTCCTAAATACATAGTCTAACCAGGAACTATAGTGAACACTAAGAGAATGGCTCTTCTAAAATTTGCATAAGCCAACAAAATTGGTCCCATCAATAGTTTTTTTCCTTGAGACACTAGACAATAGCCTGTTACAAGGAAGGCAAAATTATCTTTCTTCAGATATTAAATCTCATTTTGGAAATATACATTAATGGAGGTTGCTGCCTACAGATATGCATCACTGAAGGCAGGAAGTTTGTCAGCAAAGGTAATGCTCTGATGGCCTCAGCTGAGATCCCCAAAGTTCTCTACATCAGTGTTAAAATGCCCATAAATAACAAGATAATGAAGTGTCTGTCCTGAAAATCCATTTGAAAAGAGCTGTTTTCAAATGGATTTCTGAGTTTCTGAAAGCAAGCCATCAAAAAGAGAGGTGTGAAAGCACATCTTTAGCAGGATTTAGGCTTCTTTAATTCACTGGCCTCCTGATACCTATTTTAAAAGATGTTTGTAACTCCTCTTTTTTGCTCTCTACATCTTTGGTTGTAGAGAGCATCTTTTTCCTGAGGAGCCAAAATGAAAGGGGGAGGTTAAGGAAGGGAAAATAAAGAGTCATGGTCTAAAATGTTTACTGCATAAGCGAGTGGCTCTTAGTTCCAGGACCAGCCTCAGACAGGGAGAGGCTCAGTTTTCAATGCCACCTCCCTGCCTAGAGTGTAAGCCATATCCTCAGTTTCTCTGCTCCTTCTCCAATACCATTTTACTCCCATCCTGAGAAGCTCCTCCATAAATTATTTCAATGATATCCCAGCTGATATTCTCAAGCTCTAGTCTGATTTTCTTTTTGATCCACTTCCATATTACTCCTGGAGTGATCCTTTAGATACAAAACTTGCTTCTTCACTTCACCTGCTTGAAATCTTCCATGACTATTGCTTTCATAATAAAGTTTAGCATGGAAAATACGTTACTCTAAATTTTGAACCTATGTTTCTGGATTCTTCTCAAGTCACAGAGAAGTGGAACTTGAAAAGTCCCTTGTAATACAAGTATGAATTGTGCAGAGGAGCAAAGGTATTGGTGTCTTCACAGAAGACAGTAATGGAAGCAAGAATGAGCAAAACATATCTTCAAGAGATACAGTGGGCTTGGTGTGAAAAGACTTAAACCCTTAGAACAGCTTTGAAGGATGGAAGGAACCAGATTAGTCAAGATGGCTGGTGAGAGAATTCCAGGGCAGGACAAAAATTTAGTTATGACCCTGTGAGAGGAGTCGATAAGATTTGTGGTCTGCATGAGATGACTATCGCATTTGCCCACATACTCTACGTCTCCACCATGAACTCATTTGTCCCTCTTGGAACACACACAAGAAATAGATCCACAGTAAATATTGGTGGTGAATGAACTGCTGAATAATAGATTCCTCAATTTGTTACGTAAATTTTACTCTGAAGTAGCTTGTGCCCAATGCTGTACAGACAAGCTTGCCTCTTTGAAGCCTCTTTCATGGAAAATCATTTAAGTGGAAGTTGATACCCCTTTTTATGAATCGAAAAGAGATGCTGCCTCTATCAGATTTTTATTTGGGTTAAATAATTTAAGTGGCTTCATATAATATAAATTTTGTGAGCAACTACTAAGTACCAGACACGGAGAACACAACAGTGAGAAAAGTAAACATAATCTTTGCTCCCATGGAATTTCTGTCATTCAATAGTTGGAAAGAGAATTAAATTTCAGCACAGGATGACTCGTACTTTGATAGGTGGCTAATTGTATCCTAGCCACTGTGTACAATGCATAGTTGAGCTTATGATCTTATGAATAAGATGGATATTATATAGATAAAAATATCAAATAATATTCAATTACAAAGTACATAAATGAAATTATCACAATGCAGGATAATATTCAATCATGCAATAGGGATGTATTTATTTTAGGTAACAAGGGAAGGCTTCATTGAGGAAATAACATCGGCAATGGCGTTTGACAGAGGAGTAGGAACTAGCTGGCTAGAAACTAAGAAGAGCATTCACATTAAAAGAAGAGCATGTGCAGACACTCTGAGGCAGAGAAAAGATTGGCATGTTTTAAGAACTTAAACAAATCCAGCTCAGCTGGTACATGGTGAGAAAGTGTGGCAGCAGACAGGGGCTGGAATAGAATTGCCATTTTAACAGTATTGATTCTTCCAATTTGTGAATGTGGTGAATCTTCCCCTTTAAGTCTTTTAAACATTTTTCAGTGATATTGAATATCCTAATCTTTTTCATTCTCCCTCCTCTCTCCTTTTTCCTCCCGAAACTTGATATATCTTCCCTTTTTCTCCTGTCTTTTTTGAATTTGACAAAAAGGTGCCTCAGTGTGATAATATTTTCACCCATTGAAGTATTCAGAGCCATTTCAAACTTCATATTCTTCATCTCTGGGAAATTTTCTTAAAATACGGTTTTAATGATTCATTCCATTCATTTTTTCTATTATTTCTCAAACTCTTCTTATTCAAATGTTGGGGCATCCTGGGTCAGCTCTCTGGTTCTCTTGTATTTTATCTCCTATATACCAGTCCTTTGCCCTTTTGTTCAATTTATTTCAGTTTATTTCTTCATACCTTTCTGTCTTAGTCTGCTTTGAATTGCTATAAAGGAATACCTGAGGATGAGTAATTTATAGAGAAAAGAGGTTTATTTACTTTGGAAACTAAGAAGGGGAGAGGTTGGAGGAGAGATGAGGGATAAAAACATCCAACTATATCACCTTTAAAAATGTTTTATTTGTGTTATTACATATGCTTTCATTTTAAGACCTTTTCTTATTATGTTACTTTTGAGCAGTATTTTCTTCTATTGTGAAGAATTCAATATCTCTTATCATGTGTTTGAAGATATTACTATTAGTTTTGTATTTTAGCTTTTCATCTCCCTGAAGAGTCTTTATGTCCTTCAAATGATCTTTTAAGTTTGTTGGTTTTGTGCTCTTTGACATTAGAAGTTTTTCTCATAGTCTCTTCATATTTAGTGATGGGGCGTTTTTTTAAAAAGACCACAGACTCATTGCCTATGTGTGGGGATTGCCTATTGTGGACTTTACATCAGAGAGTCTGGACTGGGCTGTTCCCTGGGCCATCACTGATGTTGGGTTGGTCTCATGTCTCAGAGAAAAAGGTCCTTCTCTCCTGCTTAGAGAGGAAAAAAACCGGCTGCCTGCATTTTAGGCTCCCAAATGGATAAGAGGATTGGAGGTGTCAACATTTAGTTTGTAAAAATTTACTTATTTACCCATTTCAGTGTAAAATGCCTTGCCTCTAATTTGGCCTTGGGCCTTTTAATTCAGATAGCTTACTTTTAGCCTGTACTCTAAATAAATTTCGATTTATTGGCCAGTTAGATGGGATTCTGGGGATATTTAATGCCTAAACAAACTTTTAATTACTTTTGTTTTTTATAGTCTTATCGTCTTTCTGGCTTCCAGACGTAATTGCCATCACAAACTTCTGAGCTTTAGAAGATTCTAAACTGTATATTATATTGCTTCATGGCTGAGAATTTAGCTTTCTTTCCAAATTAGTTACCACTTCTCTATTTTAAAATTTGTGTTGTTTTCACCTCTTCTTCCATTATTTTTACCTTTGTATAATTTAAGGAAAAAGCATTTCTTTATTCAGGATGGAAGCATTCAGGAAAAAATGGATTAAATGCCAGTGTTCAATCTGCCTTCATTATTGGAAGTTGTTCTGACTGGCTTTTATGGGCTTCACAGAATACTCTGGTTGTAGAGAAGGACTGAGGATATTAGCAGTCTTTGATGAACATGTCAGAAATTGCAGGGCTAGATTGCGTGGAAAAATCCTTTCGTCCCTTTGGATCACTATATTAATTGCCCTCCATTCCCACTAACCCACACACAAACGGTAGAGTTTATTTAGAAAGCTCTAAATTATTAATCAGCATCTACGTGTGTGTATGTGTGTGTGGATGGGTAAGTATATGTATATGTTAAATTGAGCATTCTTAACTCCCATCATCTGTTCTGAGTCATATATTTGTATTACATGTTCATTTCCAGAGTTACATATGTTACATCCATAATCATATGTGTAAACCCAAACATGTGTTTAATCTTGGAGATGTAACACAGCTGCGTTAATACACATGAGCTCACTTCTGACCAAGAATACCACTTGAAACTAAGTACTCTGCACAATTCATAGTGCCTCGTCCGATGTGTTTTCTTTTTTCTTATATTCTCATGTGCAACTTTTATTTTTATTACCTCCCTGTTGGCTATTCAATTTATGCTCTGAATCATGGAAGTTATTTCAATTAATGGGATAAAGATGAATTAAGCTGGATCTTACATCCTTTGAGTTAAGATTTGTTTTTCTTAATTACCGCCAAGTTTCTTCTTCCTTGATTTATACTGTTTCTGTGAACGCCACCCAAACAAGGGGAAAAAGGATTTTGCTCTTTCATCCATGTTATGAGTTGCTTTCAGTGTTTCCTCCAGAGGCACAACATTTGCACAAGCCCATTCCGTTCATGAAGACCAGAGGCAGTCTTACCTACCCTGGTAAGTCCTGCCTCTCTGTCATCTTAATTATATTAATTGAGAAATGAGTTATGTCTTAAATCATCAAATCAACATTTTCTATAACTTTTTTCAAGATGAGAGAATAGCTGTGGGCCTCTCTCATAATACCTCAGTGATGCTTGTAAGAGATTGACAACACAAGCCACAAGTGGGGTACACTGAATGGTAGACATTTGAAAAAGCTGCTTTGTGTTTTAAATCTGAATGAATCGCTCAAAATATGAAAGTGGAAAGACAAACTGGACTCAAATGATTACAGCTTTTGGAATTAAGATAAATTAGGGCAAATACCAGCTCTAACCATAAGAGAGATTATCACTATTTATATATTTTTAAAGGGACACTGAAAGAAATTAAGGTGGTGGATTTTAGTGCAAATAACGTTACATATTTTCTTTATTATTTCTAGTCATCCTAATTTTAATTTACCTGTTAACATAGTGCATGCTGAAACACTGTTATAAACATTAACCGAACTCTACATTCTGAGTTAGAAACAAAATACATTATATTTTTGGACAGTTACTAGGTTATGTAGGAAGAAATAATTACTTTTATATAAAATAAAAGAATGAGTCGCACAGTAGGTGTCAAGGTGGTTCTTAAAGTCATCACTTCTCCCTCTGGAATAATATCCTTACAGTATATGCCCAACTAGGGAGTGCCTGGAATGGTGGTTCACAGACACCACTATAGCTACAAAATGATTTAGGGCCAACAGCTTTGGCAATTCAATCTTATAATTTGCCATTTTTTTTTTGAAAAACAAATTACCATATAAGAAAGAGTATAAGATAATGATTTAATATGCGAAAGAGTATTTTAATTCCAAAAATAAAAAAGATTATTTCTTCACTGTACTTATCCAACTTTAAAACTAGATATTTCCTATTTATTTTTTCATTTTTCTTAGACCTTAATCTCCATAAGGACAAAGATACATCAGTATTTTTTGCTACATTATATATAGGGTATAGTGCCTGCAACATAGTAAATACCAAATTGATAGTTTTGAAGGAATAAATGAATGAAAAAATTCTTTTTAAAATAAGAGCAGTCAGCAACTACAAACACACAAACACATATACATGTACAGATAATTATACATATATGATTGTTTTTATTTATTCCCATTTCACTTTGAACCTATGAAAATTTCATTAAAGCCTTCCAAAGGCCTATAGACCTGCATTTGGGAGCCACTAGTCTGTGTCTAATGTGTATTTGGGTGACTAATGTCTATTTTCGACCATCTGGACACATTATCACTAGTGATTGTCATGCATTTATTGGACAAGGAAACTAAATGGCATAATGCCCACAAAGGCATTTTGTAATCTTTAAAGTACTAAATAAATATCAGGAATTGGTACTGTTATGGTTATAATTAGAGTCAATAAATCAAAGTAAATATTGGGTAAAAATGAGTATTTTGATGATTATAAAACCAACGAGAAATGTAAGAAAGAGAACACTCATTCATATTGGAAGGAAGAGGAGGAGAGGAAGGAGGAAGAGATAGAGAGAAAGAGAAAGAGAAAAGAAAAAAGGAAACAATGGAAAGGAAAAATGAAAGAGATAATGGAAAAATTAGAAAATATTCATTCATATAATGTCTACTTATACTACATGATAAAAAAGATGAATGGGCTCACTGCAAAGCCTCAAAGAGGAAAACACAAATATTAATAAAAATAAAGTTTTTATTTGGGGATTTGATTTTGAAAAATAATCTTGGTTTTCTGTTATATCAATACAGTATCTTTAAAAACATATTAAAAATAAACAAGTAAAACACTATTTGGGTGATGAACATACCAAAAGCCCTGAATTAAGCATTATAAAAGGTATCCATGTAACAAAAACATTTGTACCCTCCTTAATATTTTGAAATTAAAAAAAAAATATTAAGAAAACAGACTGTGGATCCAAAAGAAGTTAAATTTAGAGAATCTGTAAAAATCATCTTGAAAAAATAAGAGTTTGTATCATGGCTTGAGAAGATACTAGAAGACAATAAAGCTTTAAAGTGTCCCGAACTCAGCGCCCAGGGCGGCCAAGATTCCATATATGAATGATGGACCTGTAGGGAAACAGCTACACATGGGACAGCACCGAAACTTGCAGGAATTGAGGAGGATCTCACACAGGGCTTTCAGGAGTCAGCTGAATGCCCATGGAGCCTATTAAAAAAGAATTCCTTTTATTTTCTAAAACACCTTTATTGAGATGCAGTCACATACCACACAATTCCCACCAGTAAATCCTGCACTTCAGTGGCTTTTAGTATATTCCCAAATCCTTCCTTTATGACAGTACAGTTACTATTTCCATGTTCCACACTGTCACCCTTTCCTATGTCTGGACCAGCCCACCTTGGTGTGCACAGGTGTGGGCAGAGCAGCTAGGGTCATCAAGACACCTGCCCTGAGGTCCTTGGTCTGCAAGGAGGATGGAGCTCCCATCATAGCCCCCCTGAAACGCTGTTATGTAAACCACAGTGTGACACAGCCCAATATAAACCACGCCGAGTCCAGTGTTTACTCACATTCCTGGACGGGTGACAGGGAGAGTTGAGCAGGAGGATCAGGAAGAACAGCCTCTTCACATCCATATTCAGGTCCTCTCAGGGCACCCTGAGGTCGCCAGGAAGGAGGCTGGGTGGGTCAGCGGGTAGGGAGGAGGACTGATCGGGTCAGGGCTGGGAAAGAGGACGGGTTGCAATTGGGGAGCGGAAGAAAGCCTGGGCTAGGGGTGGTGTGAAGGGAAGGTGGGTGTTGGGCACCAGGGAAGAGGAGGAGGAGGAGGAAGGGGTCTGGGGAAGTATTGGGGTCAAAGTCCTTGAGGCGTGAGATGAGGGCTTAGCAACAGGTCAGGGTTTGAGCAGGTTTGCTGACAGCAATCCGCAAGGGGCAGGTGAGTGGGACACTAAGGATAATTTGGAGGGGAAAAGAGCTCTGTTCCCTTCCAAACCTTACTCCTGTATGGTCCTTGCTCTAGCAACAGGATGCTTTATACTCCCTGTGGACCAATCGCCTGCCTGCCCTTGGAGCATCACAATCGGCACCCCTGTGTGACCTCACCCTATTCTGAGGACACTCCCTCCCCCACCCCAGCTTCACCAGGTGCTGTCCCAAGGACAGAGTCTCTCTGGAACCTTCCCTGACCTCTGATTCCTCATCCTCCCCACCCCAGCTCCCCTGTCCCGGCTTCTGGGCCTTTCCTTCCTTCCCGAACTCCCCAGGGTTCCCATGGTCAGTCTTGGCTGCAAAACAGAAAGTGAATGATGACAGAACCTCAGGAAGGATCCAACACACAAGCAGAGTGGGAGGTTTCACACCCCTCCTTCAACAATTCATATAATAAGCAACAAAACACCAAGGAACATGTGGAAGATTCTAATAGAAAAACACCTCAACCATATTTATTTATTATTTATCTAACATCTATCTACGCAGCAACTGTTCAAGATGCAGTAATTTTTAAGCACACATGGTACATTTACAAAATTTAACTCTATTTTTTCCATAAAACAAATCTTACATTTCAGAGGAATAAAATCACACTGCATGTTTCTGTTAATGTAATTGTGCTAGAAGTCAATAATAAAAAGCTACCTAAAAATTCCCATTGAGTTGGAAAATCGGAAGTATTCTTTTGAGTGAAAAATAAATGTAAAACAAATCCAAAATAAAAAAATAAATAAAATAAAATAAAAAGTATCCCAAGCTAATGACTGGACCATTTCTAATCAACATTCACCTTCTTAGTTGGCAAGTCTAATAATACAAGTTCAGAGTACTGAAAAACTAAATCTATTTTCTTTCCCTTTGAAAGGAGCCAAAACCCATGCATGAAGCCTTCCTTTAAAATAGTACAAACATGTATCCAAGTACGTCTATGGTCTTCCTGTCTCACCACTTTACATTTGATTTTTACTTTACAATGATTCATTCACTTTACAAATGATTACATTTGGCATTTCCCATAGCAAGTGACCGAACGCATGGATAAGCCTCATAGAAAGTACTCGTTTCTTCACTGATGTGTTTTGCAAAGGCCAGAGCTCACCATTCTGTACTAAAAGCTATGAAGTAGACCTTATAAAATCATGGGGAGTATGTTATAGCTAATTACCTCTGCTCTCCACTAGCAGACTTTTGGCTGGCTTCCTTGCAGAGCAGCATGCATTCAGTCTTAGAGGCTGAGAAATCTGCCTTTTACTTAGACTGATTGATATTGGAGAGAACCTTTTTCTATATAACTGCCAAACTTGTTTTTTTCTCTGCAATTTCAGATATTCTCAAATATTTACAATGCATTAAGTATGAAAAGCATGACGATTAACAAACTTTTTCCCACGCTTTCAAAGAGGTCATATTCTAGTGAGGAAGAGAAAGAGGAAACAGAAAAATAAAAATTAAAAGGGGCTTTACGAGGTCTGGGGAAGTCCTAGTGGAGTTCAGAAAGTCCTCAAAGCTGTGAGAAAACGTGTTATCTGATACACCTAAGTTTATAGGTAAAAGACAGGGAGTCATTCTGGGGGAAAAGAGTGTAATTGATACTGTAAGGTTGGTAAGTTTGGGGAATTATAAGAATTTAGATACGGAAGAAGTGAAGACTTGGCAGAGGTGGAGGGTGTAAAAGAGTCTCAGTTCTGATATTTAGCTGATACACATCGGTATGAATTTACCCACTGGTTATAATTTGCGTCTGTTCTGATTGGGCTCATGTCTTACCAGTTGTTAAATATTTTAAATCTTACCTCTGAGTATAATAAAAAATGATTGGCAGATTTCATCCATATTTTATAAGGGAGTATATGACCCATTATGGATTTGAATATGATGGTAAAACAGAGTCAACTAAGATTACTATGCAGAAGGATGACACCATTAAATTTGTTTTTTAGAAAAAAATAACTCTTAGGAAAATGAGGAAGATATGTAGAGAGGGAAATAAAGAAGTCATTTTTAATCCATGTCATCAGTCCAATTTAACAAATGAGAAGAGTAAAAATAACTGTATTAGAAGGGACTAATATCGACAGCTAAACTTAGCACACTCTTTTATAATAGGTACAATCAGATCACTCAGGGTTGAATAAGGAGGTATTTCAAATGCATTGTCTGTTCCAATTGCTTTGAACATTACATTACAGGATGCTGAAGTCAAAAAAGGCTCCTTTGTTCTTGGTCTCCTCTTCACTGAGAAACATAGCACTCAAGCTTGTACTCCTCACTTTAGCTAACACTCCTATGACTATCTAATGTCATAATTTATCAGAAGTCCTCCAATCTCAAAAATAATTGGAAAAAAAGTGGAGTTTATGTGCCTATCATGACTACTTCTGAATAAATATTGAAAGCATAAATCTTAATACTGTTGTATAGGTAAGCAGAGCCATCTTTACAAATGAAAAGACTCAGATCAGGAGTAAGCAAATTTTTTTCTGTAAAGGATAAGATAGTAAATAATTAAGACTTTACAGGACATATATGGTCTCTGTTATTACTACTCAACTTTGCTGTTATAGTCCCAAAGTAGCCATAGACATTATGTGAATGACTGTGACTGTGTTCCAATAAAACTTTATTTGTAAAAAGAGAAAGTGAGCTGGATTCGGCCAGGGGCCTTAGATTACCAGCTGGGAGTTTTCCAGTTTTTCTGGGAAAACCAAAGTTTTCCCAGAAAAATAGTAGCACAGTTTGAATAGTCTATCTAATCATTTGAATTTTCTGGTTTACATAAAATTGTCCAGGTTTTACTAATTTTTTTTTTTGAAGAGTAACCTGGACAATCCAACTTCCTGTACTTTTCTTTGTTAGAAATTATCTGTCTTTGCAATAGAAAAATATATTAATATTTTATAGAATAAGAATCAAATTTATTACTGAAATTGAGAATTATCAAAGATCCTAAGATGGTTTACCAGAGCGGTTAAGGATACAGGTTACCTTCGAATGTCCTCACTGTCACTTACTGTCTGTGTGACTTTGAGCAAATTCGTTGTCTGTCTGTACTTTAGTTTCCTCAACATAAAATGATATTAATAAAAATAGCTTCCAAATAGGATTGCTATAAAAAGTCAATAAATTAATACCTGGAAACCAACCACTTAGAACAGTCCTTGCTAAACCAATATCATTCCATAAATACCTGTTATTATCATTCAGATATTTTAAACTTTTTATCTAAACAAATTTTAAAAGTACAATCAGTCCCAAAGCTAGCAGGACCCTTTAGGATGCAGATGCCATAAAAGCACAAGCTTTAGTGTTGGAAGAGGCCTTCAAAGTCATGGGTTGGTTTCATTCTTCACATAGGAATACTTCTCTGTCCAATAACATCAAGGCACTCTGTTGTACTATTGGGCATTCCCAGTTGTCAGACCTATAGCACCTTCCAACTCTAGTAAGTTGAGTTGCCATTGATAAGTAATATCTCTGAGCTTCAAATTCTTCATCTATAAAGTAGAGTTAATATTACTCACTTCAGAAGTGACTTGTGAGAGATAAAAGAAATAACTCACTCTTCACATTTCAGGGATGTTTGAGAGGAATTTTCACTCTCCAGGAGAGAAAGGCATGAAAGTAAAACACCCAGCTTCTCTCCACCACCTCCCTCCTTTCTCTCTTAGGGATAGTGACTTACCTGTCTGGTAATACTGCAGAAGGGGTTGGGGATGTGTGACTCAATCTATTCTTTTTATAGAGCAGTCTGTTCTCTGAATCTAAGAGTTTTTGTTTGTCATGCTGAATGCAATCTATTAAAGCAGGAAAGTCCTGTGATTGTCCAGCCCTGCCTATAATTCTGGGGTTGGAGGACAGTGTTAGGAAGTCCATTTGGTCACAGATCAAAGACTTGGTTTCCAATTAGCTAATGTACATTAAATTCATGACTGCTTTCTACTAGCTATTAATTCAAGAACAGAGCTGTTGTTTAATCAACCTTAAAATTCTGACTGTGAAAATTCATTGCAATATTTTATATGACAGTACATGTACAAATGTTAAATTTGCTGTTATTTTAAGAACATTTTTCATCCTAAAGTAACCAAATCTTCCTCTCCTCATTGTTTATAACACATAGAGTAATATTTTAAAAATATAACATATGAAACCATTTATTAGGAGTATAGTTTTCCTGGTTCTCCAATCTCCTTTGACAACTTCTCAACCCACTGCCACCCCCCTATACACACACACTTCCTTCTTCACCTGCTTCCAAATTTACAAAGAAAAGAGAGGCCATCAAGTGATTTTTCTATTTTCAAAGCTTTAAAATATACCTACTCCATCATACTTTTCAAATTTATATTCCAATTCTGGAGTTGACCCCAGCTTGTTTCCTCCACTTGTGCTTTAAATGACACCCATTCTCACATTTTTAGGGATTTTTATATTATTAATTACTTCCTCTTCATTAATTAAATCCCCCATCCTACCTGGATCCCAAAATTAAACAACCAATTAAACAAACCAACCTTTGGGACTAGACTTTATGTGCAATATACTAACCCTCTGAGTCACAAAAAAAGAAAATGTCTGAAAAATATAGAGGTTGATCCACTCATATATTAATGGGCACTTGGATTATTTCCACATCTTTGCGATTGTGGATTGTGCTGCTATAAACGTCTTTTAAACAACCTGGATGGAAATGGGGACCATTCTTCTAAGTGAAGTACTATAAGAATGGAAAAACAAACACCATATGTACTCAATACTAAATTGGAACTAATCGATCAACACTAACATGCACATATGGAAGTAAAACTTAATGGAAATCAAGCAGGTGGGAGGAGGAAGAAGACACAGGTAAATTCACACTTAACGGATACAATGCATAATATCTGGGTGAAGGGCACACTTATAACTTTGAAACTATACAAAAGCAAATTATGTAATCAAAATATGTGTACCCCTATAATATTATGAAATTAAAAAATATAGAAAGTTTGGCATTGTCAAAATGTCAGAAAGAGTCAAAATTAAATGACAAGAGTAAAAATAGTTTCAACATGTGTCAGTGAACTACTTTCTTTAGTTTATAAAGAATTTTTATAAATCAATAAAAAATAAACAAAAAATGGACTAAGTGCAGGAATAGGTAGTTTGCAGAAAATAGAGATATATACTACTTATTGATATAGGAAAAGATGTACAATTTCATTCATAAGTAAAACACTATAAATTAAAATATTATGATGGCATTTTCAATTATAAGATTATCAAATAACAAATAATTTAATAATACCCTGTGTTGATAAAAATATAGAAATATAAGTACTTTTCATTGTATAAGTTTGCTCATCATTTAAAAAATTTTTATGATAATAAATTATATATTTGGAAAGAAATATTATAGAAATACTATGTTAAGAAAACTCTCTCTCCATCTCATTTTCCCTCAAGATGCACAGGTGACCCTTGAACAATGCTGGGGTTGGGGCAGCAACATTCTATGCAGTCAAAAATCCATGTATAACATTTGGCCTGCCCCAAACTTTAACTACTAATGGCCTACTGTTGACTCAAAGGCTTATTAAGAACATAAAAAGTCAATTAACATATTTCATACATTATATATAGTATGATATATACTGTATTCTTACAAAAAAGTAAGCTAAAGAAAAGAAAATGTTATTAAGAAAATCACAAGGAAGAGAAAATACATTTATTATTCATGAAATGGAAGTAGAACACAATAAAGGTCTTTATCCTGGCCAGCTTCACACTGAGTAGGCTGAAGAGAAGGCGTTGGTCTTGTGTCTCAGGGGTGGCATAGGCAGGAAAGGTAGAGTGCGTGGAAAGGGAAGAAAGAGAGGCAGGCATACTTGGTGTTACTTATGGAAATACATGGTAATTGCTGTCTATTTTGCTTTTTCACTTCTCTAAAAATGTTTCTTTATGGGATCAATCCGTCTTCTACCATTTGCTTTAGTTTCTATGTCCATATGACAAAAGAGTCCATGTCATAAAAGAAGTAAAAAGCAGACTTGAATAATTGGACCCTTCTGCCAGATTGCCTAGTGTCAATTTGTTTTATGGAACTGCTTCTTCTATATCTTCTTCCTCATCATTTGGCACTGGTTTGGAGGCACTTATCTCCATCAAAATGTCTTCTGTTAATTCTTCTGATGTGGTGTCTATTAGCTCTTGAATTCTCCAACATTGAAATTTTGAAACCCTTCATCACCCCCCCCAACTTTTTTGCCATGTTCATAATCTTTTTCATAATTTCCTTGATTGGCTGTCATAAATCCTGTAAAGTCATGGCGCAACATCTGGGCACAATTTTCTTCATCAGGAATTTATTGTTTTGGGCTTGATGGCTTTCATAGGGCTTTTTCTATAACAATGATGGCATCTTCAGTGACGTAATTCTTCTAGAATTTCATGATGTCCTTTCTTTTGGGGTTCTCTTCCATAGCATTGACAGTTCTTTTTATAGAGTACTTCACGTAATGAACCTTTAAGGTCCTTATGACCGCAGATCTAGAGGCTAAATTAGAGACATTGTGTTTGGGAGCACATAGACACTTTGGGTGTTGAACTCATTGATTCTGGGTGGCCAGAGACATTGTTCAATATCAAAACAACTTTAAAAGTTAGTCACCTCTGACAACGTACTTCCTGAATTCAGGGTCAAAGCATTAATAGAACCTCTCCAGAAAAAGAGTTTTTGTTGTCCAGGTCTTCTTGCTGAGCAACCGAAAGATGGGCAGCTGATGTTTATGTTTTGCTTTCCAGGCTCCAGTGTTAGCAGCTTTATGGATAAGGGCAGTTCTAATCATAAACCCAACTGCATTTTCACAAAACAGTAGAGTTAGCCTATCCCTTACTGCCTTAAATCCTGGTGCTCGCTTCTCTTCCTTACTAATAAATATCCTTTGTGGTATTTTTTTCCTGAATAGGTCACTTTCATCTGCATTAAAACTTAAGTAGACATCCTTTCTCCTCAATGATTTTCTTAATGGCATCTGGGAACTCTTCTGCTTTTTCTTGGACAGCAGAATCTGATTCTCCTGTTATGTTGACATTTTTTTAAGCCAAACCTTTTTCTAAAATTATCAAACCATCCTTTACTGGCATTAAATCTTCAGCTTTAGATCCTTCACCTTCCTTTTGCTTAAGTTGTCATATAATGACTTTGCATTTTCTTGAATCACATTGAAGTCTATAGGTATGTTTTTCTAATGGCAATCCTGTAACCACATACAAGCTGAATTTTCAATAGGAGATAAAAAGTATTTTGCAAAAAGTACAAGGTTTTAATGCTTGCTGGCATAGCTGCATCAATAGACTCACAAATTTCTTTTTTTTTTTATAAGTCTTTATGTTGGATTCATTTATCTTGAGATGGTAGGCAACTGTAGCAGTAGACCTTAATCTATACTACATATTAAGAAATTCAAATTTTTCTTGTGATGTCATGACTTTTTCTACTTTTTGGAAGCACTTCCTGCATCACTAGTGGAACTTCATGAGTCTCAGGATGTTTTTCAAGGTTTATAGCATTGCACTAAACACAAGGAAAAATATGCAAAAACCAGGAGAGATCACTTTTTACTGCAATGTGTAATTTACTGGGGAGATAAACTGCTCAGGAGGAGATGATTAGCCTTACACAACATTTTAAGTGGATTCTCTCAACACTTGAGCTCACTGCAATAGCAACAGGAGGGAGCTACAAAATTATTACAGCAGTAGAGTATGTACTATAGTGAATTTTATGCAGATTTATTACTACATGTTTATGTTTGTTTATATTCCTCTTAATTCTCAATGGTGCCATGTATGGTCTGTGTTTGCGTGTGTATGTTTTGACAAATTTTAATTTTTTATAATAGATGTGTGTATATTTTATGGTAGTAAATGATAAAATAGATTAGTATCTACATATATTTTATGCATTCATGACATAACTATTTTTATTTATTTATTTTGATATTTCTAAGCTATATGGTTTATCTGGGAGTTTTTTGAAAATGTCAGAAATCTCCAAAAAATTTTCCAATATGTTTACTGAAAAAAATCTACATACAAGTGGACCTGCACAGTTCAAGCTCATATTGTTCAAGAGCCAATTATAATTTTATCATTCTCCATTCCTTATTAGTTTAACTTCCCAAAACACTGGCTTACATGCCATGGGTTCATTTTCTCACCTCACACTCACTTCTTACCCACTTTATTACTAATCTGCATTTATTCCTTCATTAAGCCAGCTCTTGCTAAATCACGAATTCTCTCCACCCCAATAAATCCGAAAGACCCTTTCTGTAATATTTTCACTTGATCTCCTAAAATCAGTCGACGGCAGGGGCCTCTCCTTTAAATGTTCTATTCCATTGGTTGGGTGACACAACATTCTCTTGGTTTTTCTCCTACACCTCTGGATTTGCCTTTTCTCTTATCTCCTTTTTACAATTCATCTTTTTTCCAACCCGTAAATGTTGAAGTCCCTTGAAAATAAGTTCTTAGACTTCCTCCCTTTTACTTCTAAACAAGCACATCTTTCATTAATAGACAGATTCTTCTGATGATTCACTCAGTTCTATTTATAGCCTATATATCTCTTTTGAGCTCCAGACATACATGTTCTCCTGCCTACTTGATTATTTTTATCTTTGAAGTGCACATTAAGTCAATTTATCCAAAACTGAACTCATGATCTGCTCTCTATCTCATACCTGTTTTTTTCCAATGATCTCAGTAAAAGTACCATCATTAATATTGTTACACAAGATAAGATTCAGAAGGCAACCTTGACATCTTCCCCACACTCTTCCACAATATTCCATCAGCAGCTCCTACAGCTTTTTAATTAGTAAGTAGCTCTTAGTCTGCCACCTTTTCACCATTTACATTGCCTTATTCTACAATAGTATCATTTATGTGAGGGGTACCAGTCCTCCTATACCTACCTTACCTCTTCTAATCCATAACTACATATTCTAGGATTATCCTTTGGAAATTCATATTTATCATCTTATCATCTCCAAAAAAATCTAATCCTTTGCTTATAAAAGAATAAATATCAAAATCTTATGAGCCCAAAATGCTGTCTCCTAGGCTCCTTTTCAAACTCTTTTACATGTTTCTCTTTCTCTCTTTTCTCAACCCATATGGTTCAGAGAGTTTTGCATATGGCTGCATCTAAACAACTGGCTGTTTATAGACTGAACCTTATGCAGTTAGTCTGGTCTTCTCCACTCAAATAGATGAGCAGGAAACAAACTCCACTCAGTGTGGGACATAGTTTGGCTTCATTTGATGTATGTGCAATGCATTTGCACTACATTCATCCCAAACATCTCAATAATTTTCAAAACTTTTTACTAGGTTTCTTTAATTTTCAAAGGATAACCCAAAACAATGAAAACAAAAATAAGCAAAATTAAATGGAGTTTATCACAAGTGTTGAACCATTTATGTAGCTAAAAGACTTCACTGTTTGTGATACTTAAAATGGATGTGTGGTGTGTGACTTTAGTCCCTTAACCTCCTTAAGTTTTAATTTTCTTTCCTATAAAATGGGGATATTACCAAATTCAAGGACATCTCAAACTTGACATATCCAATATTATTAGGAGCACTGAGTCAGTCTCTCTCTCTCTTTCTCTCTCCCTCACTGCTTTTTTTTCCATCTCTCTCCTCTCCTCTCCTCCGCTCCTCTTCTTCCCACCCTCCTTACAACCTCCTTGTGTCCTGGCACATACAGGAACTCCATGAAAATAACTTTTGCCCCACAGTACAATTTAATGACACTGAATAGCCCAGAGGGAGACAAGTACAGGCATACCTCAATTTATTGTGTTTTCCTTTATTGTACTTCACAGATACTGTGTTTTTCTTTACCCATTGAAGGGTTGTGGCAACCCTACGTTGAGCAAATTTATCAGCACTATCTATCCAACAGCATGTGCTCACTGTGTGTTTCTGTGAGCACACAGTTATTATCATTCTGGTAATTCTGGCAATATTTCAGACTTTTTCATAGTTATTTATATCTGTTATGGTGATCTGTAATAAGTGGTATTTTTATTTTTATTATTTTTAAGTGACATAATAATTGTATGTATTTATTGGGTGCAGTGGGACATTTTAATAAATGTATAATATATAATGTGTAATGATCAAATCAGGGTAATTACCATATCCAGAAACTCAAACATTTATCATTTAATTGAGTTGGGAACATATTACTGTTGTAATTGTTTTGGGGCAGCATGAACCATAATAAGACAGGAAACTTAACTGATAAATGTGCTTTCTGACTGCTCCATTAACCAGCCATTCCCAGTCTCTCTCCCTCTTCTCAGGCCTCCCTATTCTCTGAAGCCAAAAAATATTGAAATTAGACCAATATTGAATATTGAAATTAGACCAACCTTACAATGGCCTCAAAGTGTTCAAGTGAAGAGTCACACATCTCTCATTTTAAATCAAAAGCCAGAAATGACTATGCTTAGTGAGAAAGGCATGTGGAAAGTAAAGATAGGTCAAAAGCTAGGCCTGTGCACCAAATAGCCAAATTGTAAACGCAAAGGAAATGTTTTGGAAGGAAATTAAAAGTGCTACTCTAGTGAATACAGGAATGATAAAGTGAATCAGCCTTGTTACTGATATGGAGAAAGTTTTGGACACAAGATCAAGCCAGATACAACATTCCTTTACACCAAAGCCTAATCCAGAGCAAGACTCTAACTCTCTTCAATCTCAGGAAGGCTAAGAGAGGTTAGGAAGCTGTAGAAGAAATGTGAAACTAGCAGAGATTAGTTCATAAAGTTTAAGGAAAGAAGCCGTCTCCGTAACATGAAAGTGTTAGGTAAAGTAGCAAGTACCGATTGACGGAGAAGTGGCAGTGAGTTATTCAAATGATCTAGCTAAGATAATTGATGAAGATGGCTACACTAACCAACACACTGTTAATGCAGATAAAACATCCTTCTATAGGAAGAAAATGCCATCTGGAACTTTCATACCTACAGAGGAGAAGCCAATGCCTGGTTTCAAAGCTTCAAAGGACAAGATAATTCCCTTGTTAGGGGCTATTGCAGCTGGTGACTTTAAGTTGAAGCCAATAGTCACTCACTGTTCTGAAAAGCCTAGAGCCCTTAAGAATTATGCTAAATCTACTGTGCCTGTTCTCTAGAAATGAGAAAACAAAGCCTAGGTAACAGCACAACTGTTTATAGCATGGTTTACAGAATATTTTAAGCCTACCCTTGAAACTACTACTCAGAAAAAAAAATTCTTTTCAAAATATTGACAATGTACCTGGTCACCCAAGAGCTCTGATGGAGATGTACGTGTACAAGAAGATTGATGTTGTCTTCATGCCTGCTTCATCCACTTTGTAGCCCATGGATCAAAGCATAATTTTGTCTTCTAAGTCTTATTATTTCAGAAATAGATTTCCTAAGGCTATAGCTGCCATATATAGTGATTCCTTTGATGATTTTGGGCAAAGTAAATTGAAAACCTCCTGGAAAATATTCATTCTAGATGACTTTAATAACATTTGTGATTCATGAGAAAAGGTCAAAATATCAACATTAACAGGAGTTTGGAGGAAGTTGATTCCAACCCTCGTGGATGACTTTGAGAGATTCAAGACATTAGTGGAGGAAATCACTATGGATGTGGTGGAAAGAGCAAGAGAACTAGGGTTATAAGTGAAGCATGAAGATGTGCCTGACTTCTACAATTTCGTGATAAATCTTGAAGGGATAAGGAGTTGCTTTTTATTGATGAGCAAAGAAAGTGGTTTCTTGAGATGGAATGTACTTCTGGTGAAGTTGCTGTGAATATTGTTGAAATGTCAACAAAGAATTTAGAATATTATCTAAACTTAGTTGATAAAGCAGCAGCATGGTTAGAGAGGATTGACTCCAATTTTGAAAGAAGTTCTGCTGTAGGTAAAATGCTATCAATCAGCATTGCATGCTACAGAGAAATCTTTTGTGAAAGGAAGAGTCAATCAATGTAGCAACTTCATTTTTATCTTATTTTAAGGAATTGTAACAGCTACATCCCCCTTCAGCAACCAGTATCCTGGTCAGTCAGCAGCCCCACCAACAATGAGACAAGACTCTCTACCAGCAAAAAGATTATGATTTGTGAAGGCTTAGATGATCATTTGCCTTTTTTTTTTATCAATAAAGCATTTTTAATTAAGGTATATACATTATTTTTTCTTAGATATAATGCTATTGTATACTTAGCAGACCATAGTAAAGTTTCTACATAACTTTTACATTTGAAATAATTCTCTGACAGGTCTAGAATTAGGACAGTGTATTAATTCCAGAAAAATAATCTCCTTTAGAAGTGTCATTATGTTCAGATTATTGATCTCAACAAGCTGTCAGGACCAAAGTATTTAGCAAGATTTTTTTCAGTGACCTGAACAGGGCATTTTTATTGGCAATGAGACAAAAGATTATCCAGAGCTCAGATGGAAAGCCTTCGTGGCCAGGTCTATATCACTCTAACATTCTACTGACATGTAGCACAGGTGGTGAGTTATGTTGATGGATGAGGTTGTCTCAGTAACAGAGTTGTCTTAGTCCTGCCAAACACTTTTGTTGAATAACCTATTAAACATGGCTAACCCACAGCAGATGGAGATATTTATATGTAACTACAATTGTTATATGTGGGAACCTTTAGCAAGTTCTGAATATAGTCTCTTTACTTATAGTTTTGACTTCTACTTACTCAGAACCATTCATACAAGTTTGACTCAGAGGAGAGGGTAGGAAAAGAGAATATATGCAAATAAAATAACATGAAAATACTAAGAGGAGTTATAGGGTGAACTAAATAAGAATTTTTAGGAGGTAACATTGACATAAAATGCTAATAAAAACTAAAGTTCCAATTCAAATTATACGGGATTGTTTTTTATAGGATCTGTGTAGAACCAGGTGGTTTGCTATTAGATGATAACTTCTCCTCTATTTTTACTCTATAGGAGACAAGTGAGTAGAAAACTATTAAATTTTGCTTTTTGGTTCCATATCACATATTAATGTTTATTGAGTCTTGAAGTTCTTGTCTATAAAATGGAGAATATGGTAATACCCAATAGGCAGATAAGCAAGCAGGTTGCTCTTTTTTTTTTTTTTTGAGACAGAATCTTACTCTATTGCCAGGGATAGAGTGCCGTGGCATCAGCCTAGCTCACAGCAAAGCAGGTTGTTCTTAGATGTGTTTTTTAAAATGGCACATGTTACCTTCTATCTAACGTATCTGTAAGTCCCACAAAGGCGATAATCATTGTGTTTTGTTCACTGACGTATTCCAAGCACTTTAACACATAGTAGATACTCAGTGTCTGTCAAATGAATGATTAAACGAAATGATGCATGTAAAGTGCTTAGCATAGTAATTGGCACAAAGAATTTGATAAATGGTCCTCTAAACGGTTTTGATAAATGGTTTTATTAACACCCACAAAGCCATCTCACTAAAACAGTTGAAAAAAGTAAGGATGTTTCAAAGAGAAGTTGGAGGGCACTGAGACCCATACTGTTGTTTCCATATATTTGAAAGAGTATCACGTTACTTTCAAAGAAAAGAATATAAGCCAAGAGGTGGAAACTACAGGGAGATACTTTAAAATTGAGAGTAAGGAAGACCTTTCTAAGAAAATTGCTTAAAAATGCATATCCCACCCCTCCACAGTGCCCCTCAACGTCGCTCAGACTTGGGTCTACCCCCCACCACGCAATTCCCCAGTGTTTGCTCAATCCTTAAAAGTTTTTAATATAAACTTTTGGACAATACTGATGCATGGATTATAAAAAAAATTAGATTCTATTGAATGGTGAAAAAAATATCCAGCATGCACATGAAAGAAAGATTGGGAGAAATGGAAGAATGGCTGGATTCTGAACAAATTGGAGGAAACATAGGTCACCTACTTATGTGGATTGTATCAAGAAAGTTGAGGCTGATTCTGGTCTCCACATTAAACAATTAGGTAATTTATTGCACAGAGAGATTAGAGGGCTGGTCTCTCTTGCTGGCTACTCGTTTTAATGTTCTCATTTCACTTAACAGCAATCATGGCAAGGAATATTTTCAGTCTGTTTCAGTCCAGGTATTGTAATATTAAAACCAATTACCCTATTAAGGAGAACCATGTTGACTTACTGGAGATATAAGCATGAAAATGCTAGCTTTAAAGATATGATGATACTAGTTATAATATTTATGGATTCCATAATTACACATAAAAATGTATGTATACATTAAAATTATATATTTTATTATTAGCCCCAGTACAGAGTTTGTCCATCAGCCCTTGCCCTTCACAGGACATTGCTGAAGTGAATTAAACCCTTAGAGTTACTACGTACATGGGAGCACTTCAGAGATAATGCCTGGGTATATTTCAGTGTTGCAGTAGGCCACTTCAGTGATTTTTCTTCCATTTAACTAGATACGCCACAAAAGCTCAGATACTAACATTGAGAGGGATGAGCTTGAAATAAGATGCAGCAAAGAACAATAAGTGTACTTCACAAGTGGTTGCATTTGCAAAGTGAAACTAAATATTAATGTCAATAAATTGACATAATAGAAATTGCAGTATTTTGTAGTTCCTTTCTGCTTCCTTGCAAACATTAGAGGAGAGAGTGATCCTGGGAAAGCAAGATAGTCTGAAAACATTCTGGAAATGGCGTGATTTAATCTGTTGCTGGAAGACTGCAACTTGAGTAGAGAATAAAGTGTTCTTCACTTTCTTGTTCTTCACAACAAGAAAGATGGTATTTTATAGGGTGTGTAATACATCTTAAAAAGGAAGACATAATTTAAGTACTTCATTTCTATCTTCTCATTGACCTGGTTTTTATTACAGCCTACTTTTGGCACCCTATTTCGTTATTTGTGAAATTGCTAAATGATGACCTTGGCACAGAAAGCCTGACATTCTTATAAGTGTTTAACCTAATTTCTAACCCCAACTCAATCTGCCTAACCTCTTCATTGCTACTGGAGCAGTAAAAACACAATGAAATGTACAGACCATTAGTTCCATTCTAAATGTTCTTAGCTTCCTTGGAGACCTCAAATTCTTCACAAATTTCCAGAGTTCCAGAACAAATACTTTAATAGAATATTAATATAAGGAGTGCAGACTGATCCTTTGGTTGATCATTAAATCATGTCCTGCTGAGTTTAAGTAGTGCAGTGTAATGTATTTTATGTCTGTTTCCTCAAGATGAATATCCTAAGTTAAAATAAAGCCAAGCCCTAAGAAGAGCTGGTGTGACAGTGTTTCTGCATTTGTCTGTAGGTCAGGAGCAAGTGAGAAGTGATTAAACTCTCTTATCGACCACTTTTTTTTTTCTTTCTTAGAATGAATGGTACATTAGTTTCCTAGGGTTGCCATAACAAAGTATTACAGACTGGGTGGTTTAAAATCACAGAAATTTATTTTCTCCCAGTTCTGGAGGCTGGAAGCCTGAAATCAAGTTATTGACAAGGTTGGTTCCTTCTGAAGGCTTTGAGGAAGAAACTGCTCCATGCTTAGATTCTGGTGGCTGCTAGCAATCCATGGCATGTCTTCACTGGTAGACACATCATTTCAATTTCCATCTCTATTGTCACAAGTTGTTCTTCCTGTGTACCTCTCTGTGTCTTCACATGACCTTCTCATAATGACACCAGTCTTTGGATTTAGGGTCCATCCTAACCCAGAATTACCTCATCTTAACTATATCTTATAAAGATTCTATTCTCCAGAAAGATCCTGTTCTGAAGTTTCTGGTGGGCATAAATTTTGGGGAACATTATTCAACTCCAGCATAGAGAGGAGTAGCTTCAAGTCAAACCTGTGTTACTTTGATGGAGTTTTGAGGTAGACACTATTAGTGTCAATGTCACCAGTTTGCCTCACCTTTTTGCACTTATGGGAAATATTTCCTGGTCCCTTTCCATTGCATGGGACTGTGTGGCTAGCCCTGCCCAGTGGCCTGTGACTGGGAGTGACAGGAATTACTTTGGGGCTTAACTACTGAAGAGCCAATGTGGGAGTCTCCGTGGTTATTTCTGTTCCAGTGAAGCTAGAAACTTGGTGTTAAGAAGGAAACGCCACACATCAAAACCACCTGGATAATGGACATTATCTGAGGGAGAAATAAACTTTTGTTATATTATGCCACTGTGATTTTGGTGATATTTGTTACCAAAGCAAGCTATAGGCAAATCTGACCATGAGTATATAGGTCACAGATTGATCAGCAATCTGAACTTGAAGCATATATGCTCTTAAACCAAACTTTTTATTCCAGATATTTAAGTTTCTCCTTCCTTCCTAAAAATGTAATTCCATTTACAATCATTTGTTGAATTCATTTATATTGAGGACCTTCTACACATATATATTTAGAAAATGTTTGATTTATATTACCTTTGACACTTGAATATGGGCAAATAAAGCCAAAGATTGGTGCTAACTTCTTTTTAAAAAGCTATTTGTGCTAAGAGAGTTATGACATGAATTTTTGTCATTTAACTATTATAAAATTCCCAGTGGTACCACACTGGCAGGAAATAAGACTTTAAAAATGGTATTTCTATATCAAACAGAAATTTGTTGAGCTGTACTTTAAACCCTAGAACTTAGCTTCAAAGCAAATGCTTTTATTATTGAAAATAAAAATGGTAATCTATAGACAATCTTACATAGGCTGCAAAGAATGCTGTGACATTTCAGACATATGTTCAACTTCCAACTCCATAATGAGTTTATTTTGAGTCTATTTATATACAGTTCATTTGAAGGGCAAAAATGAAAAGTTATACCCAAATGGCAGGGGTCCAAAACTGATGTCAGTTAAGCAATGATTTTATGTGTAATATAACCCCTGCTGGGGTATCTGAAGCTGTTTCTAGAATGCTACATAAAAACTTAGTGCTAAGACACAACGGGGAAACTAATTTAAAATTGAAAGAATATAATTATTTCCCAACAAGAATGAACTAGAAAATGCTTCAAACAGGTTGAAGGACAGTGTTCATTGACCTGCATATGCTATCCATGGAGGAACAGAATCTGAAACATCATAGCAAATACTCTAGGCTGAGCACCATCTCTAAAGCTGGCAGGTTAAATGGCTTTGTTATTCTGTCATCAGGTAGAATGCCAAGGGTGACCCTTTGCCACCCTTCTTATTTCAAAGGTCCCTCAGGAAATGCCTATCTGTTCACTGGCATGGGCGATCTGGAAAGGATCAATGTCTTCTAGAGGCCTGGAAACCAATCTGGTCTCTTGGCATCTTTTGAATTGGGATGACCTTGAGCTCAGTGAGATTTGACATTGCTCTTAACACAGTCCCCAGCTACTGTGGATTTGGAGAGCTTACCTGGGCCTACTTCATGTCATATTCACAGTCTTGAAATGCAGCCCAAATGTTATTCATTAAATATTTCCCTGGCTATTTCCCATGTCCCAGTTTTTTTTTTTTTCAGGGTTGACTGTGCAATGATGAATAAGGCAGATGTGGTCTCTATCCTTCTAGAACTCACAGTTGGGAAAAACAAGCATTGCATAAACAATGAAATAGATAACAATTATAATTGTGTTTTATGAATACTTTCATGAAAGGTAAATGCAGCAAATGATACAGTCCTTAACTCATATTGATGATACTTTGGTAACTTGAGAGAACTCATTTTCAATTGCAAATAGAAGACCTTTAGTTTCATGTGTGCAATCTTCCTTTTCCTGTCAGCATAAATAGTTTTGAACCTCTGAAGTTTTAAGTGCTACTATTGAGGATATGTGATGGGTTTTTTCTGTTAAATCTGCTACTAGTCATGGCAAACGTCTCCTTTTCCAGAGAACATGAAATTCTGCAACATTATCCTGTAATCCTTTCCCACATCCAACCATAAGTATACTATTTATTATAAAGTCCCGAGGACAAGGACCATATGACATATATCTTTACATCCTTCACAGCACTGAGCTGATATGACAAGAAGATATTGATAGAAGTTGGTTGAATGAGGGGATATTAAGTACTATTTTTACATACAATGATGGCTTAAGAAAATAATAAGTAGCAGGTATGTAGAGAAAAGTACCTGACATCATATCCTTGACAATAACTCAGTAAATAGTGGTATTTACATAAATGTTAAAATACTTTAGAATGCGTAAAAGGTGTCTATTAAGAACTCAGTTTCTGCTAACTTGAGGGATTTTAATTTCTCACGGGGAATATTTGTTCTTTTTTATTTTCTTTTTAAAGATGGGGTCTGGCTATGTTGCCCAGGCTGGAGTGCAGTGGCTATTCACAGGCGCAATCATGGGGCACTGCAGGCTTGAACTTCTGAGCTCAAGAATTCTCCTTGTGCCTCATCCTTCTGAGTAGCTGAGACTATAGACAAATGCCACGGCACTTGTTTCTGTTGATGACATTTAAATTCACATTGACTATCACAGAAAAGGAATTTAATCAATTGCTATTGAGATATAGAAATTAGAAAATGGATAAATGAAGCCTGTCCTGTCTTCATACCATATAGAACTTATTTTTACCTTTTTTTAATACAAATTGTTTTCATTATTCTAAATGAAATAATAACCTGCTTAATAGTAATAGTCTCCTTACCCTTAGGCCACCTAGAGACTTCTTGCCAGTCTGTCTGGATTCCTGACTGTCACTGCTCTAACCTGAACACTGTCCAGATTGCATCTTCTTTGACCCACTTATATATCTTGAATCTTTTGATCTGTAGGCAACACCCATGTTTCATTTAATGTTCCAGGTAATCACCCAAGATCCCCTTATGCTCTTCTGTACTCTGATCCCATCTCTACACTCACTTCTACTTAAGGTGTTGTGATCCCAATAGTAATCCCTACCTGCAGTCTCTCTGGACCCTCTGACATTTGGATCTCAGTTTTCCTCTGTTCAGTCCAGCTTGACTTACCCAGTTAGATCTCAGCATATCCAGTTACTGTGTGAGGCAAATACAAGCAGGAACCTCAGCCACAAGAAAAATAGTCACTGCCTCTCAACTTTCTGCTGGCCAATCTAACACTAGTGAGAAAAAAAATGGATTATAAATTTAATCCTAAATTCTTATCTCATTCCCATGGCTTCTAAAACTAATTTACCCCGATGCCTGGTAGCGTTTTGCTATTTTCAACTTTTTGTCCACCTGGACATTTCTCAACTGTTTTAGTGCATTGTCTGTCCTTTCCCTTTTGGCTCTGACATTGTTGTCTCCGGTCTTAGGTCTGTCTTGCCCTTGGTATTTACTTTGGATCTTGACTGTAGTCTGATTATCTTATTTCTCCTCTGGGGTTCTTTCTTTGACTTTTCCGGGACTCTTTCAAATCTCATGACCTGTTTGTCTCTGTTCTCCACTGATTTTTATAGTGCTGGCACTACAAGATAATTAGCATTGTTAAATAAGTGTGTGTCTTGGGACTTGTGGTACCTGAAAATTATGATTGGATATATTAAATTCTTATCATATTTTCCAAGAAACCGAGTAGATTCTTTAAACTATTTGGGTTTAAAGGTATAAAAACTCCTCCTGGTTTACTGCCAAGCTCCATTAGTGATGATTAATCACAATAAGAAGCTGAATGAAAAGTAGGACACTGCTTAGACTTTAAGTTAAAATGAGGAAACAAATCTCTCTGGATTATCAAGGGAGATTTACTTTCCTAAATGTTCTGCAGGTAGCTTAAACTAAACGTGCAACGGGGTAATGTTTTAAAAATTATTGACGTGCTTTTTTATTTTGCCTTTCAGAGTACAAGACCATTGTCTTAGTTTGCCTGAGGCAACAATATGCCTGGGGAAGATTAGGATTTGTTACAGAAGGAATGCAAACAGAAAGTAGCCAAACAATAAAAAACGAGAAAGGAATAAAGAAATAAGATGGAAGAAAGGTTTTGTAGAATTGAGGTTAGTGCTGGTCATTTGCTCCCATGATGATAAATCAGATTGTTAACTATTCTTAGAGAGAAGAGTTCCATTACTTTTATATTCCCCGTATTTGCAAATAAACAACCCATTTTGGAGCAGTCACTTCAAAGCTCCTCTGTAATTTGAAAAAACATAACCCCGCTCTGCATGAAGTCTTGTGTCCATGGATTCCAGAAGGAGAAAGATAGAGACAGAGAAAGGAGAACAGAGCAACTAGTTACAGTTCCTCATTTTGCCTTCTCTGGGCTTTGACACAGACAAGATATGCATGGAAAAGAGAGAGAGAGAAAAAAAGAATCCTTGCAAAGTCAGAGGGAGACTTCTGCTTCCCATTTGGGACTTCAGAAGGAAGAGCATGCTTGCAGGGGGCGACCTATAAACAACAGATGCACAATCGCTTCAGTGTGAGATGGCCAGTGGAGCCTGTTAATGTTAAAAAAAAAAATGGTCTGGAGGATTGGTTTTTCTAAGGCACCCTTGGCTCCCATATGGACCTTGCGAGAGGAGGGTTTAGGGCCACTGTTAGAATATGGAGATTACCTTATAAGGACCACAGGGAGGACCACCCTAACCAGGGCCAAATCAGAGTTGTAGGTAGAGCTTAGAAATTTCTATAGCAAGAGTTGAGAGGAAGGCAGTGAGGTATGAATACCGCAGGGCATGGCCTCTAAGGTATGTTAGCCACAGGTTTTCAGCATTAGAAGAGACAAAGCAACCAGAATCCAGGAGGACAAGGGTATTGTTGAACCACTAGAGCAGTAAGAGCCAGACAACATGAGCAGCAGAGGATTGTATGTCCTTTCTCCTTTATCATAAGGGCGATAAGCCCTACTCCTCTCCTAGAACGAAGAGATTAATCATCTGAACATATTTTATCCAAGCGACACTGGATTCAAACTAATCATTAAACTGGATTGCACATTTAGTTATTTTCTTTTTCTTCACTCACCAGAAATGGATGCAGCTCTTGGAGAAAGGCCAGATTACAGAAAAAATACAGAAATCGCCTTTTATCTATAGATCTAAATTCTAGTATGAGTGCTCATAATTTTATCATTGATTGGCCTTTTTCCCTGCCCCTCCCCATCACTGCCAATAGCACTGATGTCCTCTCTGTCATTCGGGATCAACATCCAGAATTAGGTTTGATTCTATTTCTCCCTTTCCCTCAGCATCTAAGTTGTCAGCTTTTGCAAGTCTCACATTTTTGATGTTCTTTAGTTTCTCCCCTTTCTCTGTTTCAATACCTTCTAATTGGTCTGCTCTCCTCTGGAGCCTTTCTCTCCCAGTGTTTCTGTGCAGGACGTCTAGATTAATCTTCTTAAATGAGGCCCCTGAGCCTGTGAGCCACTTTTCAAAAACATTTCAGTGGTTTATCATTGTATCTACTAAATTATATGAACACTTCTCAATCCTACATAAGGAATCTTCCGACATATTACTACAACCTATTTTTACCGTTTTATCCTCACTTTACCATTATAAATATTCAGTGGGATCACCAAGTGGAGTACTGCTTCAGTCAGGCACTGCTGGCTTTTAAGTCCTGCTGGGTTAGCTAGTGCTGTTCCTTTTGCCTGGGGTGTCATTTCTGTCTTTTCATTCTTTTCTCCTTACATTCCTTGCGGGTAAATCTACTCTCTACCTCACAGTGCTTGGTCCTCCGTCATTCATATGTTTAGGGTTTGGACATCTTTGTTAAATGAAAGATGCAATGTGGTTATGGTACAGGGCTCACCTCTGACTATGAGTGAGAATAGAGATCCAAGAGAAAATAGAGGTTATCCTCCGGGGATTACGGAGAAAGTGTCACCAACAAAGGTAAGAAAAAATTCCTAACAGAATAAGAACATAGAGCTGACAAACACTGACACTGAATTAATTCTTGCAGTTTAAACATAGGTGCCCTTTTCTATTTGTCGACTTCTTCTTTGTTGTTTGCTTTATTATTATAAACACATTTCTTAAATCTCTCTCCCTCTTTCTTTCTTTTCTTTTTTTTTTTGAGACAGAGTCTCACTCTGTTGCCTGGGCTAGAGTGCCTGGTGTCCTAGCTCACAGCAACCTCAAACTTCTGGGCTCAAGCAATCCTTCTGCCTCAGCCTCCCAAGTGGCTGGAACTACAGGCATGTGCCACCATGCCTGGCTAATTTTTTCTATATATTTTTAGTTGGCCAATTAATTTCTTTCTATTTATAGTAGAGACGAGGTCTCGCCCTTGCTCAGGATGGTTTCGAACTCCTGACTTTGAGCGATCCTCCTTCCTCGGCCTCCCAGAGTGCTAGAATTACAGGCGTGAGCCACTGCGCCTGGCTTCTCTCTCTCTTTCTCTCTCTCTCTCTCTCTCATCTTGGTACAAACTAGAGAAGACTGAGAGGCCATGAATGTGAATCATTCATTCATTCATTCATTCAATCAGTCAGTCAAAAATAAGTACAGTACTCCATAAATAATTTAACTCCACCCCTGACTCCCTTAAGGAGAAACCTTCTGACCCTTCTGCTCCCATAATACCACACATGCCTTTGATCATTATACTTAGCTTAGTATTTTATAATAATTTGTTTCCAAGTCCACCTCTTACATTAGATTATGAGCTTCTCAAAAATTGTTTATAGTTTTATTTACAGTTTATTATTCCCAGTGTTTGACACTGAGTGCAATTCTATTTTTATATTTCACCAAATTTGTCAAAATATGGTTATGCTATTTTCTTCCTTCCTCAACTCTTCTTTTCTTTGATTTTGCTCATAATTTTGCCTCATAACCACAGGCAATGCTCTCTGTCCTATCTTCACCAATTTCCCTCTTCACTATGAGGTCTTAATGAGCAGGGCATGCTTCCCCTTGCACCTGGGCATCCCCAGCACCTGGCCAGACCAGCAGCACTGCAGAACTAAACTGTTGTTCACTGAACACTTTTTTGCCGTGGGCAGGGGCCTATGCCTAAAACATACATAATACACAATGCATAATAAATGCCTTTTAAGAAAATGTATGTTGAATGGATGGATGAGTAAATGTTTTTTATTCCTAACTATTTTCCAAACATGAGGCTCGGTGCTTGTAATTTATCAGTCTATCTATGTAACTGAGGCATTTTGTTTATTCTTTTTTTTTTGGCATTTGACATATTATTTATGTGTGTATTTGTGTACATATCTGTGTCTGTGTGTAAGACTATGTTTGTATCTCTCCTTTCCCTTCACTGCCACATCCCACATTACAAGTTCTTTCATGAGAGGGACAACGTTTTGTTCATTTATTTTTAACTTACCAGTATATTACACATAAACACTAATAATTTTTAAATTGAGTTATAGCTAGAAGCTCTCGCTTTTAATAGCACATGTTTCTTTAATTGTTTAAAGTAGATTAGCTTAGTACTTTCAATAAGGGTAAAATATCCTTGATTGTAGGTAAAATATCTTGTCCTTGCCCATGCCCTCAAGACTTTGTACCATCTTGGGCATATAACAGCACATTCAGAAATACTTTCTGAGTCATTAATTTGATTTCCCAGGCGTATAAATTATTTTTGAGTAGTGGTTTGAACACTGAAGGTTTTGACTTATTTGGCATCTGGATGTGTCTGACAGATGATTTAAAGAATCTTATAATTATAAAATATGATCGTTTATTGAGACAGATGTACATATGGTACACCTTTTGAAATTAAATAAAAAGTGCCTGAGTCTAACATCTGTGTGGAAGGCATCCATCACAGCAGGTCTCCCAGAAACTATTTGGTACTTTCTTTGCTTCCACTAAAAATAGTCTTTCATCATTCCTGTTCTATAAAAGTTTACTACTTTCTTTCAGATACATATCTTTATAGATTTTGTTTTATTTCACAATCCTAAATGTCCTTTGTAGTTATGGGTTTATTAGGTTAAATTACATATTCTGTTAGGATGTAGACTAAGGTGTTACAATAAGAGAGTCAACATATAAACTTGAAGTCTGTTTATTTCTATCTAGGGAACAGTCCAGAAGTGAATAGTCTGGGCTGGTTAGGGTAGCTCTGGTTTCCTAGGTCATTCAGGGACCTGGTTTCACTCATTCTATTGCTCCATTATCCCCTAGGGTGTTCTTGTCTACTTTGTCAAGGCTGGTTCACCATTTGTCCACAATCTAACTGAAATAACTGGGAAGAGGAAGTCCAAAGCAAACATCTTTGTTTTTAAGGAGACAACCCAGAAGTTACATAACTTTTCACATCCTATTGGCCAAACACAGACACAATGTCATGCTTAGCTGCAAGAAAAACTGGGAAGCATAGTCTATACTATGGGTGAATAAGTGGCCGGTTAAAACCTCAGAGTCTATATTATTAAAAGGAAAAAGTAGGTAACAGATATTGGTGAACAGTCTGATTCAGTTTGCTTCTCTGGCCATCTTCCGTGAGTATCTTTTTCCCACGTGTGACCATACTCTTTCCTTCTCCAAATGAGGTAGCCAATGTTACTTTAATTTATCTCATTCTCATCAAAATTGAAGCTCAATGAGTGTTGCATTTCCCTCTATCAATTTTGAACTTGGCCTTTTGCAATCTGGTACCTCATGAACTCATGCATGCATTCTGTACTGGGTTTCTGACACCCAAGATACAATGGTGGAGCTGGAACAGAATAACCATGGTAAGCTCCTCTTAATAAACGAGGAAGAATGGGAGCAGTCACTGCTCCATGGAAGTGACAAAAATCTGGTATGTAATTATTTTAAGACCCTTGTTCTAGCACTGAAGTAAATTCCTCAGCTGGACTCTTGTCCTGAGAGACACTGTCTGGTCCATTTTCCTTTAAGTCACATTGTTTTTCCATTTGGGATGGAGTAAGATTTTACTCTTTCCATTACCTTCCTTTGCCACAGCTGAAGTGTGCACTGAGGGTGTGCTCTCCATGAGCACTGCACTGCTTTAGGGACAATCATGGGCTCTTGCTGGTCAGACTTGTGGGTTTCTTTGCACTACAGCTTCCACAAAAGCTCCATAAGCTTCCAGCTTGATGCCAATAAAATTCATAAAAAGTCACCACACTTAAAGATTACTTTTATTTGTAGTTCTTAAGCCTCTGAGATCTTTTCTTACTTACTGCCGCTGTGTTTGAACCCTCCCTCTCAACTTGAATTTAATATTGACTAGTTTCAGGTTATCTAAATTCCTTTATAGCAAAAAAGAAAGAAAAAAAAAGATTATCTAAAAATATAGGATTTAAGTAGGAAGCTAACCTGAACCTTGAACCTGGGCTATTCCCATTGTTTGACTAAAAAAAGGTCTTACTGGGAGAAATTTAGGAAAGTCTCTGAAGGACGGACTTAGCTTATGCCATTTGGAGCACAAAAGTAGTTGATTTTTTCAGCCCTCTGAGGCCACAGATCTCTCAGTCAAAGTAAATTGAATGCTGCAGGCAGAAAGGGCATCCATTAAAATGGCTCTGTTTCCTTCAATTTCTTCTTGCAAGCTGATCTAGTCATTAAAAAAGGTCCTTTTTATCTTATAGGACTTTTCTAAAAGAAGTAAGGAGCCACTCTCACTTTCTGAGTTTTCCAAACAGTTTTCTAAAGCAGTGAGCTTAGCAAGTCTGTTACTGGCCTTCCATTATCTTACAGGCTTCATTTTTTCCCATTGATTTTCTATGGATTAAAGTAGGTCATTAGCCTTTCACAGGTCGATATCTGTTTCTTTTTCCTCATCCATCTAATTGCTAAACCAATGACACATAGTTTGAGTATTTTTTATTGTAGTATCTCACATCTCTTACCAAATTTTTATATTAGGATACAAGAGACATCTTTATAACAAATGAAATAAAAATATAGTTATTTTAAATAAGATTGAAGGTAATTTTTTTTCATATTCTCACCAAAGGAGAGAGCTCAAAGCTGGAGGAGTGAGTCTACTTTAAAAAGTCATTTGTGGGTCCAAGTTTAGGATAGGATAATATCATGACCAATGTTCCAGCATCACCTAGGATATTTTCCTCTTCTAGATGGGTTGGAGGCAGAAGAAAAAGTTCAGAATAATTGGCTTCATCTTCATGGCAATGACTCCAAAGTTGCACATTTCTTGAGATTGCATCCTATTTGACCTAAACTTAATCCCATAACAACATATAGTTGCTATGATGGATGGCAAATCAAGTCTGTAGCGTACTTGGGTATTCTAATCCCATGTAAGCTAACACTAAAGGGTTTTACTATGAAAGAAAAAAAAGAAAGAAAGAAAAAAAGGAAAGAATGGATTCTTGAGGACAGTTAGCAATATGGAAGATTAATTTATAAAGAATGTTTAATTCCACTCAATTTCAAAGGAGTTTATTGTCTGTAATGAAGGATTGATTTTGTCCTTCTGTTTCAGAATTGAAGCTTTAATAACAAATGTCTCTTTGTGGTTAATAAATTTAGGACATAGAAATTTTTATATACTCTTGGAATGTCATCAAAAACACAAGTAGAGTATTCTTAAAATTTGGAGGAAATAGCTGTATCGCAACAATAAGCAAGTACTTTTTTCCTGGTAATTCTTAAAATTGTTTAGCTTTGAAAGTAATGCAACATCTTTTAACTGATTTGATTTTTCCTTCAGCAATTTATTTGGGTCACTGTACTTTTCATACTGTTCTTGGATTCAAAATATGATACTCATTTTTAATTTCACGACTAAAATAAAACAAATCTTTTATTTTTTTTCATGCTTAAAGCTAATGGCCAGAGTGTTTGATATGGTGGACAAGGTAATTTAAAAGTATACCTGTTTTCTTCAATTACTTTCTTCACATAGTATTTTGTTATTGTTCTCTAATAATTCAAGTGCCATTAGTTTTGCAATCTTCCCTTTGGTTCCCCTATTACTTTTATGAATTTGCTTTAACAATTTTATTTAATGTACTGGTCAAAGTCCTCCTGAGGAAAGCTGTTACTCATCTAATTATTTCTATCCTGTATAAATAGTACACAGTTTGAGACACAGTTAAACAAATAAACAAACAAACAAAACAGAGGAAGATATAAATGTCTGAAAAATTTTCTTATGTTTTAATCCAGTTATGTCAATCTCTGTGACAAACAAAACATTTATGAAACTTTAACTCTTTCATTGATCATACAAAATTTTCAGAAGTTACATTTCTTAGTACAGATCATGTTTTTTATAATTTACTTTGCAAATAAATGATTGGTCTCTAAAACTTGCCAAACTTTCAAAGATCTTCTACTGTGTTAGCTTATAAAAATAGTTGAGCTCAAGTCAATTACTCTATAGTTTTTTGATACTACTGACCTCAAAAAGATGAAGTTTGGTTATATATCAATAATTTTTTTGGTCTAGAGGACAAGCCTGAAATTTGATAAAAGCAGATTTTTAATTATTTGATTTTTCATCAGAATATAGAAATTTAGCTTGAGAGGATGTGGAATCACCTAGGTCAAGAATCCAGGATTTATATGCTTTAGATACCTTGTCCAAGGTCACACAGTCAGCTGGGCAGAGTCTGGACAATTTCGTAATCCCTGCTCATTCACACAGTGTTTTTTTCTTTGGAGGGCTACCATAACACAGTACCATAAACTGGGTAGATTAAACAATTGCAATATATTTTCTCACAATTCTGGAAGCTAAAAGTCTGAGATCAAAGGGTCAACAATATTATTTCTTCTGTGACTTCTCTATTTTGTTTATAAATGACCGTCTTCTCCCTGTGTCTTCATGTGGTCTTTGTTCTTGCTTGTGTGTTTTAATCTTCTCTTCTTACAAGAATACCAGTAATATTGAATTGGCACCCATGCCCAGTGAATTTATTTAAATTTACCTCTTTAAAGACTGTCTCTAAGAATAGTCACATTCTGAGGTACACATTCTGGGGGTTAGGACTTCAACATATGAATTTTGGGAGGAAGTTGGACATAATTCAGCCTGTAACAGAGCCATTGGCCCTCCAGGATTTCTCCTGAGGGAGAAAATATCTGGTAGTCAGTGTAAATGCTTTCCAGCCTTTCTGCTGTGCTGGAAATCAGGAAAATAAAAAGTGAGCCTTCCTTAAGTCAATCTTTAATTTTTATAAAATGACTCTGAATTTGCCTCAAATCTTTGTAGGAAATAGTTACAAGAAATCCAAAGGAAAAAAAAATGATAACTTTGAATCATAAATCTGATTGGTATATATAAAAAATATTTTCTTAAAGCAAGTAAGAACCAGAAGAATGAATTCTACACAGGGATCATGTTGGCGTCTACAAAATGTCTCTTAACAATATGACGTCAAAGATAACCAGCTCACCACAGAGCTCCAATTACTTTGGGCTACTTTAAAGCCCACTGATTAATTTCAAAATCATAACATTTTACAACTTTTGTTTAGAGTTTTTCAAAATCGGCACTGTTGGCATTGTGAGCCGGATAGTTCTTTGTTGTGGGGTGCTGTCTGTGGACTATAAGATGTTTGTCAGCATTCCTGGACTCTACCCTCTCAAAGTCAGCAGCACCCCTCCACTTGTAACAACCAAACCTGTCTCCAAAAATTGCCAAATCTCCCCTTCTGGGCAAAATTACCCTCTAGTGAGAACCACCACTTTAGTTTAAATCTAGATCATGCTTTAAATGTGTATCTATTATTTCAGTTAGATTATTGAAAGAAGGTCACCTAAGTGTGCATCTGTGTGAAAGAATCACTTTTCCTGTCCATGTGCATACTGGTTTTGCTGACACCAAGGGTTCACTTTCTTTTTTCTGACACTTCATTATTTGTTGAAAAATGGTCTAATTACAGTCTTCTCTCAGAGTCATAATTCTAATTATTAGTCACATTGACCTTTTTGTTGAATCAAAAGAAACAAACGTTACATCATAAACCATAAAAGTACTGGCATTAAATGCTAGTTGCAAAGAAGTACATTCATTATGTACTCCCAAATTAGAATGAAACATCTTTGCAAAGCCTGTATTTGAGTATGTTTGAAATTTCCTTTAGAAGATTATTTTTAATGGAGCAGACAGCAGGCTTTCATGACCACAAAGTTCCCCTTATGAAAAAATTAAATCAAACTTTATTTACTGCTTAATGAATAGACTTCTGTGGAGTTGGCATGCAACCTCAGATCTTTTCTAATTTTTCAAATCTGCAAAAATCAAACTACTCAAGTCATTTTGTGGAGTGTGTTGACAATGAAGACAATTTTCTGCAAACACTCATCAAGGCAGAGTTCTGTTAGGGAGCGTGTGAACTGAAGGGGCTGAAATTCAGCCAGAGTCTGCAGAGTTTGTTATTTAAGTATTTTTGATGTGTCACATCCAACTGCAGTGTTTCCTTCATGTACAAGCTCCCGGATGCAGGATCTGTTTGTTCCCTCGCTGGCTGTACAGTCAAATGGCATCGGTGTGGCAAAATAGCTAATACCTTATTTTAAAATTAACTTCAAAAACTTCCCTAGACTACTTCTAGAAATTGTCTCTGGCTAAAAATGAGTAATGTGCACACTGACCATTCTATATTTATAACATAGTCCGTACTTAATAATTTTCATTGTTCAAATATATGCTTTTTATTTAGTTGTTTTCGGTATGGGCTTTTAAGATCTGAGTTCGAAATATTGCTGATTGAAAATTTAAATTCTTATGTAAGAAACAAAGGTTAATTAAGAAATCTAGAGGGAAATTTCAATATTTATCAAAATACAATAAAATCAAGACTTTGAATTTAAAGTCTGTAAAGCTTGTGAAGGGCGTGTTGACGAACTAACTCTCACAATATTCTAGCACTGAGATAGTTTTCAAGAGGATAGAACACACACACAGTGATTCCTAGCAGTCATTCTTTGCTACAGGTGAAATTAATACAGGCTATTGTTTCCCAATAGTTTCAAGAATATGGCATCCTTTAAAAAATAATGATGAAATATATTTACTATCTTATTCTATTTATTCATGCATTTAGCAATGCATATTTATTAACTGTGATCAGGTAAGCAGTATTGTATGCGTGGGACTAGAGTAGTAAACAAAAAATGTCCTCAACCTATTGGAGTTTACATGGTACTGTGAGAAAAAGTGGATGAACAAAAAGAAATTACAAAAATGCATGACTCAATATGGTGATAGGTGCTATGTAAAAACTAGCAGGGTAAGGGAGACAGGGAGTACTTGGGTGTGTGGTGGTTGACAAAGGCATCTGTCTTAGGTTAGTTCCCTAGAAGTACAGCCCGGGTTGGGGATTCTTGTTCAAAAGATTTATTTGAGGGAAAGAGAACTGTTCTTAGGATAAGGAAAGTGAGACAAGCAGGACAGAGCTGGGTGAAAAGATCAGCAAGTATGTGGTCTCAGCTGGAGACTTTCAGGTAAACCACAGGAAATTGTGAAGTACCAATTGCACTGCAGAACTGGTCCCAGCTTGGGGTAGGGTGTAGCCTTTTATAGCCTGTGTCATATGGTAGCTGGCTGAGCTGGTGTGGCCTAGGGGGAAGACACCTCCATTTCCCTCAGATCAATTATCTGGATAAAGGAGGAACAGTTGTGAATTCTTATTCAGGTTGTACTAACAGCAGCTGAGGATAGGTGCTACAGCCTGCGTAAGGGATCTACCTGAACGGGACACGCAACACTATATTCTTATACAACTGAGAAGGTAATGAGAACATGAGGGAGAAAGATAGCTAAATATCTTTGAGAAGAACATTCCAGGGAGAGAGAATAATGACTGTAAAGACTGGAACTTGCTTGGTTTGAGAAACAGCATCACATCCAGTATAACTAAAATCATGTGACCAAGAGGGAGGATAGAAAGAAATGAAGAATGCAGGGGTGAGAGTAGATCATGTGGGAACTCGTAGGCTATTAAGTGAGATGAGAAGTGACTGGAGTTTTCTGAACGAAGTGCAAGATCTGGATTTAGTTTCAACATGTTGACTTCAGCTGCCATGGGGAGAATAAGCTGTAGGAAGCAAGAATATAAACTGCAGAATCAATACTTGTCCTTTTTGCATCCTTTTATTGAACAACCACACACTATCAGGAGCTATTGTGAATTTATCAATGCTTTCACATGGTCCTGCATGTGATAATTACAATTGCATTTATACAGAATTTGTTAGATACTACGTGTAGGCAGAGGTGATATTCAAAATATTTAGCAAACAAAATTACAGAGGTTCCAATCAATCAGTATGAAAGCCAATTTTTAAGTCCAAAATGTAGACAAAATATGGTACTTATTCAGTCTACAGATATTACATGATACACAAATAGATTGTAAGCCCTTTAATATAACCCCTTGCTTTCTTAGGTGTTCAAGGCTTCTGTACAAGACGGTAATTTTGGGTCTCTTCTGAGAAAAAGACCACATGTGCCAAATAGGGTGATATTTTATGATGGAATGTGGAGCTTGTTAAAAATACCAGTTATATACTATATAGGAAGTTCTTAAGTTGGAAAACAAAGGGTATTATAAGCTAGCAAGTAGAGGTCTACAAGCTGAAACCTGGGAGTTGAACCTAAGGGCCTTTCCTTCCTAGGTACCCTTATTGAACATTGTATTTCTACTGTAGACCCGCATCACTTTTCATGCTACTACTTGTTTACTCTTCCTACTCTGTAGATTTCACTCTTTCAAATCTCTTTTATTTATTTTTGTATATTGACGGTCTATCACAGAACCCCGCACTCCATAGACACATAAATCTGGATACCCAAGTACTGTAACAATAGAATATCAAATTGGATAATGGGATTACCTATATAAATACATAATAAAATTTATTTAAAAAGCACAAAAAATAAAGTATATGGTTTATAATTTGTTTTTTTTTAAGTGGATTTGTCTTGGATTAAACTGCATATGTACTCATTAAATTTATGCAAATTAAAAAAATACAAAAAAGTGGATTTGGTTTGAGACAAAGACATGTACTATGGGTCAAATCAGGAAAGATCCTTACTTCTCAAAAATAGCAATAATTTGACCTAAGCTTGGTAAGTCAAATCAAGTAGCCTCATTAGAAATACAATAATTCCAAGAGTTAGATGGCCACTGGATTTTTATATGAAAGTGAAATAAACTCCTGACACTATATTTTTAAATCTTTTTGTTATAATAGCTTAGATTGTACCCTAACAGAGATATCAACCCTTAATTGATGTCTTCGAAAACTGCATCTTCAATCTTAATATTTACTCTGGACTTCAGACATATATCCAATTGCCTAGTCAACATTGTTACTTGGATGTCTCCTAGTAGGAACTATTAATTAACCCTGATATTTGAATCCATTCTTTCTTTATTTTCCCATTTAAGTATATAATGTCATCCTTTAATTAATTGTCCATGGAAGAAAAGGTGTTATTTTTTATTTACCTCACCTACCCATTTTCAGTTTATCAGCAAGTCATGATGAATCAGCTTTCAAAATACATACCAAGCTTGACTTTTCTTGCCCATTTTACCTCTGAATCCTAATCCAAGACACCTCTATATTTTGCTCAGATCTTTATGTGACTGGTCTACTGTTACTCACTCTTGTCCTGAAATCCATTGTCCAAAAAATTTCCAGGTTGACATTTTAAAAATAAAACTCAGTGTGTATTATTTCTTCTCTAAAAACTTTTCAAAGTCTTCTGTCATCGTACTTAGAACAAACTTTGGTATTCTAATTATGGCTTCGTAATTTTTTTTTTTGGCTATCTCACTAAATTTATCTTCAATTATTCTCTCCTATGCTGATTCCATTCTGGTAACTGCCCTGCTTGCTCTTTCGTAAAATGTCCAATTTTGCTCAGTTGCCGTGCTTTGTTTTTTTTTTTTTTTTTTTTTTTTTGGTGAGACAGAGTCTCACTCCATTGCCCTGGGTAGAGTGCAGTGGCGTCACTGTAGCTCACTGCAATTTCCAACTCCTGGGCTCTAAGCAATCCTATCCTTCTGCCTCAGCCTCTGGGTAGCTGGGACTATAGGTGTGTTCTCCAATGCCCAGCTCAGTTTTTTTTTTTTTTTTTTTTACTTATTTTTTATTTTCTTTTTCTTTTTGGTAGGGAGGAGAGGAGAGGTTGTTGGGTGGGGTGTCTCACTCTTGCTCACGCTGGTCTCCGACTCCCGAGCTTAAGCAATCCTCCCGCCTTGGCCTCTCACAGTGCTAGGATTACAGACGTGAGCCACCCACTGCACCAGCCAAAATGTCCAATCTTGTTTCTGGCATAGAGACTTTGTACTTGTGCTCCTCAATGCCTAAAGCACTTTTCCTCCATAAAGTTGCATTGCTCACTCTTTCATTTTAGTGAGAGTTCTACTTTAATAGCCTCTTCTCACGGTAGCCTTTCTTGTCCACTCTGTCTATATTAGCCTGTGCGCACATAGACACACACACAACCACACACACCCATACATTTCCTTGCTCCCCCATCTCTTTCCTTGCTTTATTTCTTCTTCATATCCCTAAGAGATTTTTGCATTGTGTATTTATTTGTTTAATGTCATTCTTCTCCCATTCCTGATTGAAGGAATTTTGCTTCTCTTCTTTAGAGTTTTATCCTCAAAGCATAGAATAGTGCTTGATAACTCTCAGACTCTAAGCTATTTGCAGAAGTCAATTAGCACTTTAAGGTGCAAACCTCCATAGATTCTCTCAATGCTCAAGACTGGGGAACAATAGCCTAGTTTTCTCTGAGGACTAGTTCCATCCTTTGAGGTCCCTACTTTTTTAAAACTGCTGAGTATGTGTGTGAGCATGTGTGTGTGTGTGTGTGTGTTAGGTTTAAAGCGGCTGTTGCCTGCAGATGCCTCCACAATCTATTTAGAAATATAATTTCTTAGTATTCTCTAAAGAATGAAAATTTCTTCCAACCCATCGATCCTTAAATAATACAAACCATTGGTAAAATAAGACCCATGCTCCACTATGCACTTTAATACATAGTAGCTGCGTCAACTGCTCCATTTCAGTGAGTTGAAAGACAGACTAAGGGACGCTGAGTTAACATAAAGCATAGAGCTTATGCGGAACCACATTAAGTACTTCGTGATACAGAAATTGCTATGCCTAGTTTTCCTAACACTGTATCACTTACTTACAGTAATTGAGGGTGGACAGGAATGAGGATAAACTGGAATGGGATAATGACAGCATATATTGGTTCCAAATGACTTGAGTGTTTCAAACAGAATTTTATATTAGTTCAGTCTCTTTATTACATTCAGAAGCACTTGGCATTCTTTTCAGCAAAGAACCTAGAGAAGCAAATAAAATAGTTATACCAGAATATACAAAAATATACATGATATCATCATCAAACATTTTTCTTTCTTTCCATTTTTTTTTTACTGCTAGAGGGGAGTATAATTAATGATAATTAATAATGTATTACATTATACTTCTTGGGTTTTGGTTGAATTTAGGAGTTATTTATAGTAATCACCTACTTGAAATTTATGGATTTTTTTATTTTCAACCAACTTAAAGACATTAAAGTATTATTTTTAAAAAATATCATTGACTGAATGACAGGTGTCAGAAATATTTTATGACAAATATAATTATTATTTGCTTAAATAGAAGTATAAAATTATGAAAAATAATACATTGCTTTTGAAACTGTATCAGACAATGGACAAAGAGCTTTAATAGTGATGTTTTTTGTTGTTTATAATGGAATCTATATTTATTTTGTAACAGCTCTATTGAGACATAATTTACATACTATACAATTCACCCATTTAAAATGTACAATTTAATGAATTTAAGTATATTCACAGTTGTACAATCATGACCACCATAAATTTTAGATCATTTTCTTCCACCTCCAAAGAAACCCTTTAGTATGAATCCTTTAGCAATCATCTCTGTTTACTCCTGACTACCCTAGTCCTTTCTTAGCAACCACTAATCTACTTTCTGTCTATAGCTTTGCCTATTGTAGACATTTTATATACATGGAATCATACAATATGTGGTCTTTTGTGACTGTAGTCTTTCATATAACACAATGTTTGCAAGGTTCATCTATATTGTATTATGAGTCGGTACTTTGTTCTTTTTATTTCCAAATATTATTCCATTGTGCAGATGTATCACCTTTTATTTACCCATTCAACAGTTATGGGCATTTGGGTTGTTCCCATATTTTAGCTATTATGAATAATGCTGTTATGAACTTTAGTATGGGTATGTATTCATTTCTCTTGGTTGTATAGCAAGAATTGTAATTTTGGGTCATGTGGCAATTCTATCTGATGCTAATGATGTTGAGCATCTATTCATGTGCTTATTGGCCTATTTTATTTCCTGTTCACTTGTCTGCATTGCAGTACGCTGTCCCATATTGCTATTATATGTTGATATTTTTATCCTTTCATAATCCTGGAAACCACATATTTAAGTTTTTTAGAAGTGTGTATAAACCAAAATGACTGTGTGTTCATATGTGTGTCTCTGTGGGGCTTATTGCATAGATGATATATGACCTGCTTAGATATCATTTTTATTTCTTTTCTAGTTCTTAACTGTTTCCAAATAGATTGCTGGATATTGAGACTTCATATCATTATTTGAACAGTATGACAAGTGTTGATTTGGCAAATTTATCAATAATCCAATTATATAATCATAAAACAGCTTATTTTATCTACTTTGTGCACTTTTCTAATAGCAAAACAACTCTAAGAGGGTAGTGATTTTAGAATGAGAAAGATGATTCTAAACATTAAAGGAATAGAATTATACTTACTTTAAAAGAGTTGGCTGAATCAAATTAATATTCCCTTTGAGTTATTTAAACTTGATATTGACAATGAAATTATAGACTGAATGAAAAAATGATTCAAACTAATAGATTCATGAGAGCAGGAGCTGCTGCTTTTCCATGTAATATTTAATTACAGCCAATATCTGGAGCTCGGAGGAGGTACATTTATTTTTAACTAGGGCTGCTTTTAACGGCTCTATGTTATCATTTTCTAAAGAGAATATGTAATATGTAAGATAGTTCAGGCTATTAGTGACAAACATTTTTTTTCTAATCTGCACATATCTGAGGTTTGACTTTTGCCATTCGAATAGATACTTTAACAAAATTATACTTTAACAAAAACTTCTTTCCTTAACATTTCCAATTTATTTAATTCAAATCTTTAAAAAAATTTTTCTCTGGGGTATAATACATGGACTATGCTTAAATGTTAGATTTTGTTAATTTTATTTATTCTTTTAGCAATGAGGGTCAACCCCTGCGTCTTCCATTGGTATTCCGGGATTCCGAACTCCATCAGCCATCTAACTCATTAGCCAAAAACTTTCCCCTAGTGTGATTAGCAGTGCCAAGGATCCTTTAGTACAAAGAGATTTTATTTGACTTCTTTCACTGCTGCCCTGCAAAGGCTGCCGAAGCTATGGACAATTCTCAGATATCTGGTTGACTCATGCAGCTGCCATCCTGCGTCATAGGCCCCCAAACCAAGAAGTTAAACACAGTAGCCTTCTAATCAGGGCTATCTCTTATGTTTGCTTTATTCATATACTATGGTTGTTGTTCTTGGTAAGAGGCTAAAAAAAAATTCACCTGGTTTAGAGTGCAGACTTTCTAAATCCAACCTGAAGTTACCAGCTATGTGATTTGCTAAGATTAATTTGTCTCTTAGTTCTTTCAAGTAAAAGAAAATTCCTGTATAGTGTCTATTTGGCATGGCAAGATACTCATTCACAGTTACTCCTCTTTCTATAGCTTTTTCTTTATCAGGGAATGGGGAAGCATACTCATGGGAATGAAAGGTCTTAGATATTGTGAGGCTGATCATTGTTGGGCAACAATTCTGAGTCTCTTGAGTTTCTGTATGTCTTGTGAAGAGGCACTGATGACTTTTACTCTGGGCTATTTTTTTTTCAAGGAGATTTCTAAAGCAAATAGCCATGGAAGACAGAGACAGTGTCTCCCTCTGGACAGAGAGAGAGCTGATTTTTTTCCCTAGCCAAGATAATAAAGATAATGTTTTTTTTCTGAGTCAAAGATTGGGCAAATGTGCTAGCAATCGCTTTCAAGGATTTCAGTTCTCAAACCTTAGGTTTCTTAGCTGTTACACAAACCTTATGTGTGTGTACGTCCACCTAGACCACTCCTTATCACCCCAACAGACTTGGGGACAAAGGATCACAATGCAAACGTGAACTGATGCTGCCTGCAGTGCTGTGGGTAATAAAGTTCTATGCTTCTGATCCAGGAGTCTCATGCCTTATGCTAGCTAGCATCCATATGACTGTACAAGCTAATTTAACTTGCAGGTAGGGTAAAATCTCAGATCCTTCACAGTTCTTGAAAATCATGTGAGTTTTGATGTTTTGTGTAGACCTTCTACAAAAGGATTCTGTGGGAGAATTAAATCCTATTGCGCCGATGCACTTATTATATGTAATGAACTATATTTTCTCCTATACATGTGGAATGATAATATGCAAAATTGAAAAACTGAGAAAACAGCCAATCAAATCATCTTCTATTAGGCTAATTTTTTCATGGAATGCAGCTGAAGAAGGCCATATGTAACCAAAGGTGAAGGTTTGGCTTCACATCTTTTCTGACTAATTGGTACTGTGGACATCTTTTGCCAGCACAAGATTAGAAATAGACTTTCAGATGTTAATAAGAAATATAAAAAAACTCCCTTATCAAAAGATTGAATACATTATTACTGTCAACCTCCGTGGTTTGAGGAAGCAGTTCTCATGAGATCTCTACTCCCTAACTGCACAACTTTGGTAAGTATGATATGGAGAGAAGATGCTTGGAGTTAGTTTAACTCCTAGCTGACCTGGTGGAAGTGTATCTGGGCAAAAAACTGAGTAAACTGGCTCTCTGTTTGCAGATACAATTATAGGGACTCTAAGGGACCATCATACCATCGTGTGTCCTTGCCCTTTTCCTTCCCTGTTAAGGAAGAATAAACACAGCACCAGTACCACTGCAGAAGCCAAGGGAATACAAAGCAGCCGTAGGAAGTGGTTAGTGTGGCATTTCTAAGCAGAATAAATCTTATCATATTCCATATAGTAGACAGTAACATCTGTAAATTGATCTCTCCCACCATACCCATAAACCAAACAATAGCTGCTAGGACACAGTTGCTTGTGGATTTGGGAAAAGTATCACCACTCAATTGTGGGAAAACAGGAGAGCAATGAGGTACACACCTGTTCCACTTGCCATCACATTATTTTGATAGTCTACAATGAAGTTCTACTGACATAAAATAATTTCATCCTTAATAAGGTTGTTTGGATACCTTTGCATAATTTATAGTTTAAGTCTTTAGATTACAAAGATGCTAGATGTTTGATGGAGAGAATGATAGTATGATTTGTAAAGGAGAAAAGTAATATCTTCTGGCTTCTCATTTTTTTTTTCCACCTGAAAGCCATGAGCTCTTTGGAAATTCTAATGGTAAAGGAAAAATTTGTTTCATATCAAAACGTGTTCTTTCTGCTTTTGACCGATTTTCATTCTTCTGGCTCTTTGCTTTGTGTCACTCTCCTGTTGCTGGAGCCTTTTCTGTTTTTTATGACCCCCTGTAGTCTGACCTGCTTGCTCTCAGCCCATTCTTCCTAAGTTCCAGGATTTCTAGGAAATCTACATACTTTACGTATTTCTTTGCCTGCCCAACTCTTTGATACTTGTTTAGTGCAGACTATGGATACTGATTTATAAAATGTTTTTATAACATTTTACTGTTTTCTTTATGAACGTCTAGCATAGCCCTTTCTTTACCTTTGGTTACTGCCCATGGCTGGCTTGACACTATTCTATGATTTTAAGAATCCTATGACTTTTTGTTTTTACTCATATGTTTTGCTACTTAAAGTTTTCAAAAATAGTTTTAAAATTTAAAGTGATTCAAAATTAAAAATTAATGTTAAGCTTGGCAACTCTTCTACATAAGTTCTAGAAGCTTCCTTGCTAGGTGTAATTTGATATATTTTCAAACAAGTCATAAATCATGAGGTTTTAGTAATATATAGGTACTTCTATATGAGGAAATATTATATAATAGGTATTTATGTATTCTGTATTGTAATTCATTTTATTATTTAAGTATAGAGAAAAATATCTCAAGAACTTCTTGAGACTATATTAAGGCTTCTTCTATACATTCGGTTCCCTATTTTTGGAAATGTTCAGAAATTAAAATGATTTCTGACAAATTTATAAAAAGATTGAAAATGGATTCACAAATAAAAGCTTAAAGGTATTTTTTATTTCAAAATATTAAAGGGATATACACAATTGTTTTTGTTCCATAGATATCTTATATAATGCTTCTCAGGGCTTTTGGTGTGCCCATCACCAGAATAGTGTTCATTCTACCTAATAGGTAAGTTTTTATCCCTCATCCTGCCTCTCACCCTCCTGCGTTCTTGGTTTCTCACATCCTTTGTATAGCTTTGTTCTTGTGTGTACTCATTGTTTAGCTCCTACTTATTAGTGAGAACATATGGTTTTTGGTTTCCCATTCCTGAGATACTTCACTTAGGATAATGGTCTCCAGTTCCATCTAAGTTGTTGCAAGTGGCATTATTTCATTTCTTTTTATGGCTGAGCAATACTCCATGGTATATATATGTCTATATCACATTTTCTTTATCCTTTATCCATTCACAAGTTGATGGGCACTGAGGTTGATTCCACATCTTTGCAATTGTGAATTGTGCTGCAGTAAACATTCTAGTGCAGGTGTCTTTTTGATAAAGTGACTTTTTTTCCTTTGGGTAGATACCTAGTAGTGGGATTGCTGAATCGAAAGGTAGATCAACTTTTAGTTCTTTGAGAAATCTCCTACTGTTTTTGATAGAGGTTGTACTAATTTGCAGTCCCACCGAAATTGTATAAGCGTTCCTTTCTCTCTACATCCACACCAGCATCTATTGCTTTTTGACTTTTTAATAGTGGACATTCTGATGGGGGTAAGATAATATCTCATTGTGGGTTTTTTTTTTTTTTGAGACAGAGTCTCACTCTGTTGCCCAGGCTAGAGTGCCATGGTGTCAGCCTAGCTCACAGCAACCTCAAACTCCTGGGCTCAATCGATCCTTCTGCCTCAGCCTCCCGAGTAGCTAAGATTACAGGCATGTGCCACCATGCCCGGCTAATTTTTTACATATATATTTTTAGTTGTCCAGGTAATTTCTATTTTTTTTTTTTAGTAGAGACAGGGTCTTGCTCTTGCTCAGGCTGGTCTCGAACTCCTGAGCTCAAATGATCTGCCCGCCTCGGCCTCCCAGAGTGCTAGGATTATAGGTGTGAGCCACAACGCTGGGCCTCATTGTGGTTTTAATTTGCATTTCCCTGGATGTAGAAAAATGAAAATTCTTGTGTATTCTGATGGGTATAAGTAGAGTCTAAAATGGTGTATCCATTTTGAAAGGAAAAATACCAACAACCTAAATATTCCTTTACTAAGTATATGACACAGTATATAAGACAGAGAAACTCATACAAATGTGAAAGTTATGACAAAAATGTTCATTGTAGAGTTGTTTGTAAGAAAAACTGGAAACAATCAGAATGTTTATTAATAGAAGAGATAAATAGCAATATATTTGTAAAATGGAAACTCCATAGCTATTCAAACAAATGAAGTAGAGGTATATTTATCAACAGAGAGAAAATAAATAAGTTACAAATAGGTTCAATATGCTGCTACTTGTATTTTTGTATTTATTACCATAAAATACTATATATTTTCTTTGGATACATGAACATTCAGTAAACAAATAAAATATTTATCAAAATGATAGATGGAAGATATACGATTGTGGCTACTCAGAGAAAGAGAGGAATGGATCAGCGAGTGATTCACAGGTACTTCACCTCTGTGTATGTTTTATATTTTAAAAAATAAGCTGAAGTTCACAGAGTGAAATCTTAAAATTTTATAAAACTGGATATTTAGTAAATATATATCTGTTATATTATTCTCTAGTCTTGTACACACATTCAACTGTTTCATAATTTAAAAACAAAGCAAAACAAAGCTCATTCTCTCTTTCAACAAACTCAAATCTCAAAACGTTTTTTAAAAATGATGTTCTTGGTCAAAACATCACACGGTACCTGATAAATATGTACAAGTATTATGTATGTCAAGTAAAAATAGACTAAAACTTTAAAAAAAGAATGACATTAAATTTTTCTTTTGGACATTTCTAATCATTGGTCACTGGTGTCTAGGAACAAACACAATTTATTCCAATAAATGGGTCCTGTAACTAGGAAAAAAAAAATGATGTTCTTGGTTTTGTTGTCCTGGAACACTAAACTTAAAAATGACCAAGGAAGGGATTTTTCATTACTTTAAAAGCAACATAATGTCCTTGCCAAAAGTATAATTAAACTTTCATATACTACCATGCTCCATATACTAAAAACTTCATGAGTGGCATAAGACATAGGAGTTGTCTAGAAAAGGCAAATCTATAGAAACAGGGAGCAGATTAGTGGGTCCCTGTAGTTGGGGATGGGAATTAGGGGTCTCAATAGGGGGAAGGAAATGTTCTAAAACTGAGTTGTGTGAATAGCTGTACAACTTGGTAAATTTACTTATAATCATTTAATTGTACATTTAAAATGGATTAATTGCATGGTATATAAATTATACTTCAGTAAAGTTGGTTTTTTTTTTTTTTAAAAAAAAGACATTAGAGTTGATTTTCAAATAATGCAAGATGTGGTTGAAAAATGCCCTAGATTGTCTACTAAAGGCCAGCATTATGGTTCTGACTTTATGAGACCAAACTGGGTGGCACTAAATAAATCTCCAAACAATTTTCTCTAGTGCTAAGATTTGGTGACCTGAAGCTCCTTTCTAAGATGAAAGGGAGATCACAGGAAAGATATGATGTATTTGTCAAAAGAAATGCAACTACTTTTAGAAAAATCTAGTTTATAGCTATTCCACTAGATTTTTCCAGAAATTTATTCCCACTTCCCTATGGTCATATAGCACTTAAGTTTTACTTTTTGAAGTATCTAGAAATTCTATTGGAGCCTTTGTAGTTCTGGGATTCAGGCAAAAATAAGAAAATGGGTGAAATCCTTTTCTTTGGCAATGAATATTTTGTTAGCAGATTAAAAATTTAACCTGAAAAGTTCCATATGACTGGATGAGAAACTGTCCTACTTCAGCTTCCTTATAATGGAGCTATGTCAATTTAGAAAATGACATTGCTGTTTAAAATGCCACTCCATAGCCCTCTTTAATTAAAGTGGCAATATACCATCAATCTGATCCCATTAATAAATTTTTAACCATTAGAATCTGAGCTGTATGATATACAGTTTAATTTTCCTTTCAGAAAAGTATGCACAGACTCCTCAGAGATTTGAAGAGGAGCTTAAAATTCAGTGCTTTAGAAGTGGGTAGCTCAGACAGAAGCTAAGGAAAAAGAGCAAGGAGAGAAAACAAGACAGAGAGAAGTATAGAATAGAGAGGGACTGACACAAAGAGAGAGAGAGAGAGAGAGAGAGAGAGAGAGATAAACAGAAAGCTGAGGGTCAAATGGTGAATGTGAATGTCAAGAATTTGTGTTAATGCAATGATGACCCCAAGTAATTGAATACTTTTGATTTAGGTGCTGGTGAGGTGGTGGGGGCATGTTCTCTTCTTAGCGCTGAGCCCTCAAAAATCTATTCTGTGTCTGGAAGGTGATAATATTTCCTATACTCACTTCAATCTAATTTCCTGTGGATTTCAGATCATTTTTTTACTTCCAATTATGACATTGTTCACATTACTGATTTGGCAGATTCAAATGATGAATGACAAGAGAGGCAGAACAATGTGGAAAGGACTGGAGCATTCAAAAGAATTAAAGTGTACACATTTCAAAGGGTACAGTTTTACAGGTGCAAGAGTCAGAATGCCAGTTAAGTGGCTTATGGGTGGAAGGTGGGGAGAAGGGAATGGGGTATTGTAAGAATACAACTGGCAATTCCATAGTCATCTAATAACAAGAAACAAAATAAATCTTACTGGAAGAGTGTTAAAACCAACCAGAAAACTGAAAATCTAGAAAAAGGTTACTTTCTCTATGCCTCAAGAATTTCATGGTTTCTTTCATCTTTGTTCATCTCTATTTGTGTGATTTATTTTACTCTCATTCTTGACTATCTTTCCTGAATGCTCATTCTACTTGTGAACCAGTCAGCTTTCCATGATCTAGTTCAGACCAGAAACTGATGGATCTCCTCTATGTTTCTTCTGTAAATCACGAAAAACATATTGTGAATAGCCCAGTTCATCCTTCTGAGTCAGGTTGAACCAGATACCATCATCATCACCATCATCATCATCATCATCACCATCACCATAATCATTACTAACATTTATTGAATGCTTACTATATTCCATTAACTATTTTAAGTGTTTTACATGTATTAACTTAATATTTACAATTCTTCGAAGTAGGCATTATGTCATTATGTTCTATTTTGTAGACATAAAAACTAGAGCATAGTTAAGCATCTGTTGAAAGTCACAGTGACAGCTCTTCTGTGCAGAGCCTATATTTGAATCCCAGAGGTAGTCTTTGGAGTTTGGGGACTTCCCCTCTATATTATACTATACTATATTATACTATACTATATGTAAGTCAGCTGTGCAATTTTGTTTCATTCAGAAAGAGTAGGGTGGGGTGTTATGCAGTTTTCTCCTGAGATGAGAAAAACAATGAACAGACTAGTATCTCTTAATTTAAGAGAAATTTGACATTTAAAGAAGTAAAATTTCCATGGCAAGTCTGGCTGAATACCCAGCGTCCTCAGAGCAGTATCACCTTGATGGAGTCAGCCAAGGATTTATTTATTTATTTATTTTTTAGTGTTTTAGATTTAATTAGATTGAAGTATAGAAACTGGGACACCAATTTACAGATTTACAGTGGGTCATGAAAAGTCAAATTATAATCAGAAGGGTGTCTGAAGAACAAAGAAACTTAGCTGTATGGATCAACTAAATATTGGAATTGGCCTATCTCAATTTATGAATCAATATCCCCATGGAAAAACACCTACCACATTAACTGAAAATATGGCTGTCAAGATGTCCCCACCAGAATAGTTTCTGAATCAGCTCTGCCAGTTTCTTTCCTACATTTCTTTTTCAGTTTCTAATTTTTCCTTTTTTCTTCTTAAATCTGCTCCCACTCTGTCCTTAGGCATATTTACTGATGTTAATTATCTTACAACCATATTTTGCTTAAGCCTAAAATTCATTTTGTCTTCTTAAAGTGACTTTGCTGCTTAGATTTTTATATCATGTGTTATGAACTGATTTCATAGTTAAAATCATAGAGGACAATGCACTTTACCTATGTATATGTTATTGAGGTTCCTTCACTGTTTGTCCTCAAAGTACTACTTGAGGTGGGTCTTTGCAGAATATAGTGGATAAAGATATGAATTTCAGTGCCAGATGTACCTAGGTGTGAATTTGTGGTTGCCAATTGTAGCTATGTAATCTTTTGCAAACTCACAAAATAACTCTGTGCCCTAGTTTTCAGAACTGTAAAATAGGTAAAATAATAGTACATATCTTAGGAATTGTTAAAGGAATTTAAATAAATTTGCATAGTACCTGGAACATAATAGGAATGAGCATTCAATAAGTGATAGATATTATTATTATCATTAACATTCTTTTTAACAGGATCATTTTATTAAGTGAACCACTTACACACATGATCTAGTCAATAACACACTCCAGGGTACACCTAACAAAATCAAAAGATCTGAATGTCTTTTCATATGATGGAAGTTGGGATAGATGCCTTGGTGAAGGCAAATAAAATTTTATTGTCATAGTATATGTTTTGTTCTTTTTTGTTTGCTACTTGCAGATGTCTTTCCTTCAAGAGATATGAGAGGCTTGATGAACAATGTATCAGTTATCTATTGCTATGTCACAAACCATCTCTAAACTTAGTAGTGAAGAATAACAACAAATTATTTCTCATGATTTTGTGATCATCTGGGGAGCTCCATGTGGTGCACCTCTGACGGCTTGTATGGCTGCATTCTGCAGGGAGTTTGGCTAAGGCTGCAATATCCGAGATAGACTCTTATCCTCTCAGTCTCTTGCCCTGTGCCCTGTCTTCCTTCAGTGGTGAGCTCAGGTTCTTCACACTATTGCCTCTGGTTTCCAAGAGAATGACGTTCAACGTGCCAAGCCTCTGCTTATGTCACGCTTACCCCTAATCCTTTGGCCAAAGCAAGTCACATGACCAAGTTCAGAGGAGACTATACAAGAACATGAATACTGGAAACCGTGGTTCATTAGAAGCCACCAATGTAACAGTCTACCAGAGGTAGTGCTTCTTTTAATTAACTTATTCTCATTAACTGCATTGAACCAAATATGCAAATGCCATTAGATTTTTCTAGGGAGGTTTAATTCTGTTCAGTTTGAAGAACTTTCTAGTGGTTAGAACTGTCCAGCAACAGCACAGATAACCTTGAATAAATGAGATTATAACAATAAAGTTCTCCTCTGTGACTGAATAACCAGTTATCAAAATATTATATAGATGTTTAACAGCTTGTTTGGGAATTGAAGTAATTGAAGACTTTCATCTCTTCTAACTTTTAGAGTCTATAACTCCAACTATTTCTAATGTCACAAGCACTCTGTTTTCTAGATGATGCAAACGTGTATTTTTGAAGTCAAATTTGTATTAAAATACCAACTCTACCATATACTAGCTATGTTAAAACACTAACTGACTTGATCTCTCTGCCTCAACCTCTTCGTATGGAAAGTGGAAGTCATAGTTATACTTTTCAGTGTTTGCTGTATCGAATAGCACAATGTATTTGCAATAAGCAAAAAATTAAATACTCAGTAATTGTGAGTCTAGCCAGGGAAACAAAAAAACAAACTTCAAAATTATTTAGCATTTAGACTTCAAATATTCTCTAAATTAATTTGTAATAGTGTAAGGTTGAGAAAAAGAAAATGAAGGAGACAGTCACTGAGAAACACTTGAAGTGACAATATTGAAATTACTACATCTAATTAGAATATACTGACTTTGTTATTGATAGTGTAGCCCAAATACCCCTGTAGGACATTTCCCCCCTTACCTTTTTTTTCTTTTTTTTTATTTCAGCATATTGTAGGGGTACAAATGTTTAGGTTACATATATTGCCTTGGCCACACCCAGGTCAGAGCTTCAAGCGTGTCCGTCCCCCAGAGGGTGTGCACAGCACCCATTAGGTATATATATACTCATTCCCTTCTCTCCCCTTCCATCTGTCTGAGAGGTAAAATAAAAATTTTTCCTATTTCAAAATATTGACTGAGAGGTCCAACTTTTGTTTCTTGTTTTCTGCCCAATGCATATTAATAAACAGAAAAGAATGCAGGTGGGTAAACACAACCAAAACCCAACAAGAGGCCTATAGTGACCTATTTTCTTCCATTTCTTATGTCTCTTTAATAGTCCATGAAAGATAGACTCTAAATGGAGTTTTCAGTTATTTCTTCAATATCCCATGTATATTTTTAGAAATGCTGATGGAGCAAGGACTCTAGGTTGTCAGTTGGGCCCATGTAGCAGTCACCTGGGCAATGCATGGTAAGATTGATGAAGAGGCTATTGCTTCAGAAGATTGCTGCTACAGAGGAAAACATTGTGGAGGCACTAAGTACAGCTGAGTTCAAACGGCTTAAAGGCTTTTCATGTTTGATGCCTTTTCCTTCTTTAATGTATCCAGGGATCATTGCAAAGGTAGATTGAAATGTGTTTTGGAATAAAATTCTCTTTTGCATGACTTTCCTTTCTTCAAAAAACTTTGATTTATTTAACCTTTGTTTTCAGGAAAGTGAATCTTTGTTTCACATTTCCTAGGTGACGGATTTTTCTCTTACATGAATCTGTACCATCGGGTTGCATTAGTCACACTGCATTATGTTGCACTAAATCAAGTAACAACACAATGTGACTATTAATGTTGTGATGTGTAAGAACATGTCTCACTTGGGAGTGGGGAAATGTGATTTTCTGAAAACAGCTGTCTCTGCATTTATTCAATAAAACTTTTCACCTTGGAAACTGTGTTGTTTGCTATCTAAGCGTTTTCATTGGCGATTTTGAGATATATTTTAAGGTCTATTTTTTTCTCTAGTGCCATCAAATATTCATGATTCCACTAAAGCTTTCAATAATGAAATAAATTATAAAGACAATTACAGTGAATGCCTACCTCCTCAGTATTAAGATAAATCAGAAAGAATACAGTCAGAATGTTCCAGAACAGACCTTTCCAATGGATAGATCATGATGACTCAATAGACTTTAGTACTGATCTTCTAATCGGCTGTTGCTACCAACATTCTTTTCTCTGATGTGATATAGGAATCAGAGAAGGAGGTTTCACAAGCATGTCATCTCTCTTCCTCTCCAAAGCTGCTCTTAGCAAACTTCCTCTTACTCTCTTCAATAGATTCACAGCCATTGATCATGAGACTCGAGAAAAATGAAGGATAGTTCCCCCCTCAAGAAAATGTGCACAAAAATTAATCCTTATTTTCTGTTAGAAATAAATTTATTTATTCTAGAGAAAGAGATTGATCTTTGGTTTCTGTTAGGAAAGAATCAATATTATTGTTTTGTTGTTGGCCTCCTAATGTACAAAATATAATGATGTTTTCAGTGTTTCTTAAATGCTTAAACATTCCCTCTTCCATCAATTTCTTCCCTTCCTGTAAGAGCAAGCAACACTTCCATAATTTCTTGGAAAATACTTTCCTCGTCATCATTAGGCTACTTAATCCTGCATATTACAATTAAGAATTTTCAGGTTTTTAAATGAATATCAAACATTAAAATCAGAACAAAAACCAATATGAAACCAAATGCTCAAAACTGGTATCTTCCTTCCCGTATTTTTCCATTTCTTTAGATTTTTGGCTCTCTCATGCTGCATCTTCCTTATATCTAAGCATACAAATATTATTTTATTTTTATCAAAATAAAATATGCACATGGTAAAAAAATGAATAAGGTATTTACAAGGGCTTACAATGAAAACTGCCAGTCTCACTCCTTCCAACCACTAGCTACACTCACCAGAAGCACTGTGGGCTATAGTCTAAGCAATAGAGTTATTTCCTCTGGTGGTTTTCTCCATTTCTGTTAATAATATACTTTTATTTCTTGATTTTATACATTAGCTTCTTATTAAAATAGAAGACAGCTTAACTCACTTAGGAAATATCTCCCATCCGCCTAACACCACTATACCATCATATAAAATTTTTCCTCTATTGGTTAATTTGGCAACACAAGGAACTATACTTGGGCCTTTATTTCTCCTTCCCTCAACTGTAGATAGTATCTTTGTTCTTTGCTTTATATGATGAAGATATTAATGCATGTTATTATCTTTACTTCTGACTAGCCTCTATTCCCAACTTCTGGGTTTATATTTTCATATTGCCAGAGTGGCTGACGTTTACTTTATTTTTTATAATCATAACTTTTTATGGAGATTTAATTTATTTATGTCTTCAGTTGACATATACAGTTTTTGAACATCTATTATATTTAGGTACTCTTTTACAAAGTTGGGATACATCAGTAAAGAAATAAAATTCTTAACTTCAGGAATTTTTTCTTTGGTTGGGGAAAGGTAAGCCATAAAGAACAAATAAACCAATTAAGGTGTATCATATCAGATGGTGCTAAGTGCTATGGGGGAACAAAAGAAAGAGTAATGAAGTTGGTAGGGAGTGTCAGGAAGTGGGGATAGGGTTTATAAATTAAATTTAAAAGTAATAAATTAATAAATATAATGTTTAAGATAATGATAGCAGAATAAAAAGAAACTTAATTCTTCTCTCTGTTCTGAATGCATAGAAAAGTGAAATACGGGGGATTGTGGAAAATGGTGGAATAGATATCACTACAGCAAATAGACTACCCACAGAATGGGAGAGAATATTTGCTCTTTACACCTCTGACAAAGGTCTGATAACAAGAATCTACCTAGAACTCAAAAGAATTAACAAGAAAAAATCAAAAAATCCCATTTATAAATGGGCAAAGGAGATGAACAGAAACTTCTCCGAAGAAGACAGAACAATGGCCACAATGGAGTATTATTTGGCATTAAAAAAGAAGAAAATCTTGCCATTTGTGATAATATGGATCAACCTAGGGGATATTACACTAAGTGAAGTAAGCTAGATACAAAAAGACAAATAGTGTATGATATTTCTATGTAGAATCTAAAAAAGTCAAACTCATAAAAGCAGGGAGTAAAATGGTAGTTTCCACGTGTTTGAGAAATGGGAGAAATGGGGTGATATTAAGGATATAAGTTTCAAAGGATATAAAGTTTCTGTTATGCAAGATGAATGAATTCTGAAGCTCTAATATACAACATGGGGGACCCAACCATAATTTCAAAAGACACAATCCTCAACACCATAATCTCAAATGTTGAAATCCCAAGAGATCAAAAATCCCTAAAGTTTAAAATCTCCCAAATCACAATTCTGAAACATCAAAATCCTGAAAATCAATTCTGGAAAAAAATAATTTAAGGAAATTCTTTAGAAGATATTTATTTACATTTTTTAAAAAGTGTATTTACTTGAGAAGCACATAAAAACATGACAGAACACTTCACAGGCCACTTTACACAAGAAAATAGGCAGTAATAACACACATATTTGTGCAAACATAAATACTCAGGTACACTAAGGAAAGTTGCATGGGTATAATACTTATAACCAGACCTATTTCATAAAAAAGTTCAGAAAGCAAAATACATAAATGCATATTATTATAGTTGGTAGTTGTGTGCACCCAACTTTATAATTGTAGTCATCTGAAATATCGTGATGAACAACCTGTCTTTTGACAACATTGATCAAAAGCCGTGAGGAGTTATGACTGCGTCATCACTGCACCAGGCACCCAAAGAGCCAAGATCTCAAGAAATTTTATCTTTCACAAATGGCAGATGTACAAAAAGGGTATCTCTCCATTTACTGAGGAAGTTTCATTGTTTTTACATACACACACTATGCTTACACACAAAGTCAACATTGCGACAATACACTTTCATGGAGTCACATTTGCAAAAAACGTATAAACGAATTAGAGCTCTTTAAAAGTCTTTGTACAATTAATACCTTCAGTATTAAAAATAACACAAAAGATAAATACACAGCATAGCAAATTGTAAAAAAATAATTCTGACAATTTAAAATAGATAAAAAATAAGAAAAAAACTAAAAAGAAAATTTGACTTATGAAAAAGTGTATTACAGGGATAGATTATGGGAAATTGCACGGTAATAGTCCATAAGAGCTGGCCTACTTTTACAATCATTAACTATATTTTGAAGTCTTGTATCACAATGAATAGCTGCTTTTTTTTTTTCTTTTAGGACATGGCTCTCCTCAGAGACTATGCTCACATTCATTTTCTATGGGGTGCTGATTCTTTTGAAATTCTTCTATGATGCACTATACACCAAAATAAGCGTTCCCTGTTAAATTTTCCCGTCTTCTGTGCCATGCTTCTGTGTTGTTTTGGGTACATAGAAATCCATTACTTACGCACTCACATATAAAGCACAGATTTTGTGGAAACAATACTGGTGATTGAACAGCAACACCATTGCTTGAGTGTCTTCTTATTCTACCATGCACATAATTATTTTTGAACCAGTCAGTAGCTTTGCTGGCTTCTTTAGGCAATTGTGGCTTTAACTCATAAAGATTAAAAGCTCCTGGAATATCATCATTGGCAGCAATGCCAATGCAGGCAAATGATGCATTTTTAAACTGAGGTTTTCAATAATGTTGCCATATTACGTGGCCAATCCACTCATCTGAACATTCTGCCAAAGGCATTGGGCTGAATAGAAAAAAAACAAAATTTATTGATAACATGTTAAAATTGACGTTTATTAATAGAAGCCTTGATCATACCTAATTTCAAATCTTTCATTATGGTTTGGGGATTGAAATGAAATCCAATTTTCTTCTTCATAAAGACAATAATAGGTTAACAGTTCTACCTAACATGATGTAATTAACCGTTGCGATTTTGGGGATTTTAGATGTTAGAAATTTTAGACTTTTGGAAAAGAGACTTCAAGGATTTTGATCTTTTGGGGATTTGAACATTCAGGATTATATCATTTGGGTTGTGTCTTTCAGGATTATGATCTAAACCCATAACATGGTGACTATACTTAGCAATACTGTATCGTGCACTTGAAATTGCTACAAAGAGATCTGAAGTATTCTCACCATAAAGAGAAGTATCTCTGGGCAGCCATGGGTATGTTAATTAGATTGATTGTGGTAATTATTTTACAACATACCTATACATCAAAGCATCATGTTGTATACCTTGAATTGAAACAATTTTTGTCAATTATACCTAAGTAAAACTGGAAAAAGCATTTTCTCCACATACATTTAGATCCATGTCATACACTGTTATAAATTTGCCTCAATTATAAAGTGTAACTTAGGAAACTCAAAAAAGAAGAAAAACATATGGTATTTAGGCATGGCTTTACTCTTTTCATTATTTTTTCTTACTGATATTCCAAGATATGAGTCTCTGACTCTCTCTCTCCATCTTTCTCTTTCTCTCTCTCTAAGATTAGAGAGCCAGTGTCTGAAGCCTCCAGTGTAGAGAAGTCTCCACATCAGATTTTCCAGCCAGGAATAGAATTTTTTTTGTTTGTTTTTGCATTTTCTCTGTTTATGACTAGAAATATCTCATCTTCACCAAATGTGTTTCTGCACCCTTGCCTAAGTAGAGTTTCCAATATTTGGTGAAGATGAGATTGTAATCAAATTCCTGATGCTGTCTTGATTGTCTGTGTGAGGTGGAACTGTCTTTTCTCCATTGTTCAGGAGTGAAAACAAGTTTTAACGTACTTAGAGCTTATATAATTTGAGGAGCACCCTGTCAGAAAAGAAATTAAAAAATAGATATTGAAGTTAATATTTATTTGGAATTAGGAAAAATATAACAAACAAAATATAACAAACAAATATCACAATAATAATTATTGTCCTTATCAATAATTGTTTTTTATCTACCAGGGTTGATAAATATCTGTTTTCAGTGAATAGGAGTTTAGAAATCTTTCTCTCGCTCTCTTTTTTTTTGCTTTATAATTCATTATTGGTCATGTCATCTACATTTTTTGGTAATGTGGACAAATTTTTTAAAACTTCTAACAATTTTCTTTCATTTATGAGCTATTACAGACATACTTGTTGCTATTTGTAGTATTACATACTTGTTGCTATTTGTAGTATTTCTATAGTTTTGTAGTTTACAATAACAGGAATTTAGATAAATTCTATTTTGCATGCGAAACTAAGTTTTCTGCTCGTAACTTTACTTTTCTAATGGCTGAAAGGATTTTCATACAGATGAGCTTCTGGCTTCATATCTGCAAACCTCGTTTTTTCTCTACTACTCCCAGATTTTCTGTGCCAGGTATTATAGAACACATTCATATTGTGATAGAGCCTCTATTTCTGCACCATAGTGCTACTGTGGTGGTTAAGGGAGCAAAGTGGCTAGATACAGAATTCCTGAAGCCATTTTTTCTTTTTTTTCTTTTTTTTATGGAATGGGTAACAGTAAATTAACCTTACTGAGAAAGGATTATAAACCACATAAATATATCCCAATAAGCCCAAAATAAATAAATGCCCAATTCGATATTCTTTTAGCCACAACCCACAAAATACTCACAGCCACTTTGATTCTACTCATTCTAAGAGAAAATGTGATGGAGGAAAAGGCACAAAGAGCCATGGTGTTTGTGAATTTACAAACACATATGACCTTGTGTACACATTTCTTGGGCTCCTGTCAAAACCACGGAAGGAGTTTCTACATATGGGAGGTGCTGCAGCTTAAGCTCCATGAGTTTATATTAAATTCATCTCTTCCACCATCAAAATTTATCATTGTAATCTTTTTAAATGTTCCATTCTGTGACATTAAGTACATTCTTTTGTTGTGCAACCATCACCATGACAGATGAATGAATAAACAAAATGTCATGTGTGTGTGTGTATATATATATATATACACACATACACACACATATATATATATACACACATACACACACACGCATATATATATATATATGCACAATGGAGTATTTTTCAGTTTTCATAAGGAATGACATTTTGACACATGCCATAACATGGATAAACCTTAATGACATTAAACTAAGTGAGATAAGCCAGTCACAAAAGGACAAATATTGTATGTCTCTTCTTATATGAAGTTCCTAGAGTAGACAGGGGCAGAGTTTGAATCTGGGAAGATAAAAAGTTCTGGAGAGGGACGGTGGTGATGGTTGCACGACAAAATAAATGCCCTTCATGCCACAGTACTGTACACTTAAAAATGGTTAAAATGGTAAGTTACATATATTTTACCACAATAAAAAAGTACCAAAAAATTTATAAAGGCCTAGTCAAATTGAAAGCAGTTATTATTAATGTTGTTAGTAATTTCTAAATAGATGAAAATGTCAAGCCACAGAGAGGTTGGATATCTTGTACAATATTATATAATTAATGAGTAGAGGCACTAAGCCTCAAATTCATATGTTTTGATCAAAAATCAGGTTTTTTACCCCTAGAAATACAAATCATTTCATAAATCTATCCCTCGGCCCAGAGTAATCCCAGGTTTATCATGTCTAAGGTCACTGAGTAAGGCAACTGATGGTTAGGTGAAGAAAATCAAATCTGTTTCCATGAATAAATAATGTGTTTGTAAAGAACTTGCTAATTGGTAAAATCCATAATCCTCAAAGGTAACTGTTAATGATTTGATGCATAGTATTTTTTTCTAATTAAACTGTGTTGTTAGTTTCCTGGCATGCTCGTGATCGTGTTTGTTGTCAGTGTTGAGATCTGCAATTCTGGGTGTCTCTTCCATCATTGCCTAAAGTGCAGAAACAGAAGAATGAATTGCCCTTGCATTTTTGCTGCTTTTTAGCTTTAATTATGTGTAAAAGAGAACACATTTATCCAAATGTGTGTGTGTGTGTGTGTAAAGAGAGAGAGAAATGAGAGAAGGGTAAGTACATGGGCCTTGGACTACATCTGGCTAGAAGAAAGTTGACAAATGATCACAGCAAGAAAGAAACATAAGGAAATGGATTATGTTTTTCTTTCAGTTATGAAGGAATATATTTTCTGAGTTTAATTGTAAATTTATGTGTTGTTGATCAGTACCAGAGGTATAAGGTGTTGGCTGGGTTGCTGGATGGGTCCCCACCATCCAAATACTCGTGTGGAAAACCTCATGCTTTCCTTTGACAAAGGACATGATATGACCTAAGGCAAAATATCCTAATTGAAATAAGAACTCTCCTTGTTAGGGATTGATTTTACACATCTATTGTTAAAATTACTAAATATTTTTCCTTAATGCAGCTATTACCTTGAGCAAGAACTTTAGTCCTGATATTGTGCAATGTAATCAGGTAAAACAGACAAGAAGGAAACCAAGTCAGATCAGTTAGCAATATGGCACCACTTGGGAAAGCCTGCCAATGACTACTTAGGCAAATCAACTTCGAGTAACATTTTTAGTAATTTAGTGTCTTTTAAGGATCTCAGCCTCAGTTCCTTATGCCAGACAGGCATAGAGTAGGGTCCAGAGATCAGACTCCAGGGTTAAGCAGTACTGAGTCTCGATTTTATTCAAATGTTGATACCCACAGTTACTCTTAAGGTCAGGGACTTTGTTATTTTCTCTCTCCAGTCTCAGTGCCAAATGGGCACTCAATATACATTTGGAAGAAAAGAGTAAGAACTTAACTTTAAAGCTGAGATAGTTATAAATGTTGGAATGGAAAATCTATGCAGCTCAAGTTATGCCAAGCAATAGACAGATACAAACAAATAGGCAGGTGGCATATCTAAAGGCTTAGAATGACTATTGAGAAAATTAAAGTTCGGAGACAAAATCAAGCCACTGGTCTACAGGAGTTCAAGGGACCAACTTAATCGTCATAACTGGGGAGCACGTGAAGAATCCAGTTATTGGGAACCTTGTTGCCAAGATCAAAAAGACTCAATAGTAAGACTGACCTTGAGGTTGAACTAGTGAGTTACTGCCACATGTAAGCATTCTCCTATGTCCCTCATTTGGGGTAAAGATTAGTTCCAGAGTCTGAGTAGAAGCTGGTTCTCTTGGCGGGATTTATGTAATCATATTGAGGTTATAATTGCAGAAGTAGAGAGCTGGATGAAAGTGACATAGGCCAGAGAAGGAAAAAGCATGCATTCTAAGGTGATTTAAGTTTGTTGCAGTTAGTGTGTTATTTTAAAATTTCCAGATTTTTAAGCATGATGCTCTGCCTTTCCAGGTTGCTTACTTTCAGATGTTAAATGAGATGGGGGAGGGAGTTTTCAGCTTTAGGTAGCCTACTTCAGAGACTTAGGGAGCACATTTATCTAGAAAAATATCTTCCAATAATAATTTGAAAAATTGAGAACGTCTGGATGCCTATTTCCTTGAGTGGACTCTTAATTTTCCCTGGCTTCCCTGGAGTGCTTATTTAGCTCTACCCCAAATGTCCATTCTCACATCTTCCAGCTTGCTTTTGCAAGTTTCAGCAGTGAACATAAGCCACTGAACTCGTGGATATTTATCCAGATCTGGAATGTGAACATGCGGAGGTTTGCTCCCAAGTCCCTTTCCCTGAAATCTTTTCTGGGCACTGATTTGGGTTGAACATACAAAGTACAGATTGACTCTCGGGACAGAGACACCAGGCTGAGGCTGCTAAAAGATTTAGTGTCGAGTATTTTAGAATCCCTGAGATTTGTTGCAGAATTGTTCTAGCCCTTTCCACTGGGATGCTATGATTTATAATCGAGTGATAGACAAAAGTGTTTAACTCTGTTCCCATTAATTGATTGAACAATTTGCTTCCTGCTTTGTGCTCACACCTGCTCTTGATCAAAGCTGGTTCACATTCCGCTCTTGGCTATTGCATGATGACATATTAATGGTTTATTGGTTCCACTGTGCTTATAATGCAGCAGAGTTTATGATATTTAATAAAATGACATGTCTAAATACTCTCTTGGCTTCAGATTGTCTTTTTATCAAATTAATATCATGATGTGGGTTTTCCTTGTACTTCAGAATTGCAGATTTCTGTGAAAGTCTGCCACACAAGACTTTAAATGCTCTGACGGTACTCTTGCAATATATGAGAGGGGAAAAAATACTTCCTTGCTAATTGGTGTTCTTGGCCCATATGCTCCAGGCAGCAAGAGAACTCCAGTAGGATTCTCTTGGGAGGGAGCACCCTAGATGAATGAAGGAAATGTTGGGCATGTTCTATGTTTCCTCTACCTTGAAATCAGGTACTTCTAGGAGAGAATGCAGAATGCTTTACCCTAAGGAGCACTGAGAGACATGGAGACTCTTTTCAAGACCAAAGAGGACAGTTTCTGTGGTTGGGATATGGTTTGTTTGGCCCTGCCAAGTCTCAGGTTGAAATCTGATCCCAGGGTTGGAGGTAGGGCCTAATGGGAGGTGTTTGGGTCATGGGTGGGTCTCTCACCAAAGGCTTGGTGCCATCTTTGCAGTGATAAATGGGTTCTCACTCTATCAGTTCCTGCGAGAGTTCCCTAGAGAGCTGGTTGTTAAAAGAGCCCTTCCTCCTCTTTCTTTCCTCCTCTCTTATCATGTGATCTCTGCACACACCAGCTCCCCTTCATCTTCTGTCATGAGCGGAAGCAGCCTGAAGCCTTCCCAGAAACAGATGCTGGAGCCGTGCTTCTTGTATGGCCTGCAGAACTGCAAGCCAAATAAACTTCTTTTCTTTATAAATAACCCATCCCTCAGGTATTCTTTTATAGCAATGCAAATGAACTAAGACACTAGTTAACCTATGAAAATATGAGGCAAAAAGAAATCCCATGGTAGCTGAGTTAGGTTGGAATATCTTTTCCTAGGGGTTTTATTAGAAGCTACTCAAGAGGTGGGAATCTCCACTTATCAAGTTTATACTCTTTATAACTATGCTGTTCTGCATCTAGTAATATCAATATTTATTGAAGTCGTACTATAGACCATGTATCATATTAAGAGTTAAAAGCACGGGTTCTGGAACCAGGCTACTTGAGTTAAAGTTCAAAGAGCAGATCTTAGGTAAGCTAAGCCTCAGATTCTTCTGTAAATTGGGTACAATATCTAGTCTAGGTTGTTGTGAGGTTTAAATGAGCTAAAGTTAGTAAAGCTCTTAGCATAGTACTTGACATTTAAAAATAGTCTGCACCTGAGAGCCAATCTATCCTACCCAGAGTAGAGAGATTGCTGTGGTTGTTTGCTTGCTTGCTAGATTAATTAATTGATTCATGTATACTTGTGATGCTAAAAAGAGAAGTGGACATTGAACCCAGCAATGGAATGTGATAGTTGACAATTAAGTGATAGTTATGAAAGCCTAATTAGAAAGGAAACTGGAAGATTTAAGATGGTTCCAGAAAAAGCAGAACATATGACCAATCCATCCATAGGTCATATCGCATTCCACTAATTGCATTATAAATACAGAAAGTTCTTCTGCATGATTTGGCTAAATAAATTGTCTTTATACATATGAAAAATACTCTGCAAATGTTAGCAGTTATTATCATAATAAGATTAAGATGCAGATATCTTAACCCTGTTTTATAGATAAAAGGCACAGTAGCTAGTACCTACAAGAGAGGAAGATGGAAGGAATTAATATACAGCAGTGGAAGTTTCCTTGGTGACTGATTAGGTCACATTAATTGTTCAGTATATATATCAATGAGGTCAGTCAACTAGGTTATGTGGCCAAAGATTACATTCCTAACCTTAGCAAAAAGCCCTGAAAATCTGTGCTTGAGGGAGAGAGATTGGGTCATCATCAGTGGAAAAACAAACTATGCAAAGCAAAGACTATGCTAGTGAGAATTATGTTCATCTACAAAGAACTTCATGCTTTTAAATTGTAAGAATATAATGGCAAAATAAACAACCAAAAGAAGAGCGTGGATAATGTCAAGCACTTGCTTTTCCTTTTTTCTGGAGTATTCTTATCCTTGCTTTCCAAATGACTGAGTCTTATTTATCTTTAGCTTAAATGTCACTTCATCAAACTGGTCTTATCAGACTTTCTTTTTAAAGTTTACTCCCCTTTTCAGTGACTCCATTAGTCCACATGGTGCCTCTGGGCAAATAGAAAAAACAAGCAACACTTCCTCAAAACTCCTTACGTCTGTCAGAAAACGATCTTAATATACCAATTTGTTTGAACAAGACACTTTACTGCCATCTGCCGGAACATTTTTGCAATAAATATACAAATCTGCAATGTCCATGACATAAATGGCGCCTCTGTGCATGACTGCACTCAGTATTCCTACAGCCTTAACCCCCTATTGGGCAGCACCCAGTTCATTTCATTCACAGGATTTATTGCATGCTGAAATTATTCATTGTTTATTTATGTCTTACTTATGTCTATTCCTATATCACTTTAGAAGATCTAGGAGGGCAGAAACCACATCTATTTTATTCACTGCTATATCCTCAGTAACCCAAACTGTGCTATTTCATTGAGGGTACTCAAAATATATTTGTTAAATGAATGAATAAATGATAATATAAATGCTTATACTGTTTAATTTTTTGGTCTAACTTATCCATTCATATAGCCGAATGTGGTGTAGAATAGGAAATACGATTTAAAGCCTAGTTGGTCATAACAGTATAAAGCATGATGTCTTGTATGGAGAAGAAAACTGGTAACTCTGTGTTGATGGAAATGGAAAGCATTTTTCCAGGCTCTGCAAGGATTATGTATCATACAAAACATGGGTCTTGCCATTGTACAATTAAAATCTAGCATGAACAATCACAACAGCTACTTAAAATTCTCTTCATTTCTCAGGATAAGAATGGGGATACTGGAAAACTATACTTTTAAGAGTAGTTTTAAATTCTTGCTTTGATGGGAATTTGGTTTTAGAAGTCAAGACTCTGCGTTTTGAGCTTACCCTTTGGCCAGGAATAAGGCTTCTCACCTTTTTTGGGTTTAAGTTTATTCATTTGTAAAATAAGATATTTGGATGAGAACTCTCAACATTTTTTAAATTAAATACCAAAACGGCCTCCACACACACCCTGAGTTGAGAACCCTGCTCAAGAATGTCTCTATAAGACCTCTTTAGACCATAATCCATAATAGTCTCTGATCGTTTTTGAATCTGTTAAAAGGGAAGTGATACTGCATGTTCTTCCCTTTCTTGTTATGAATCTGGTAGATATTATGGGATGACATGCTGGTGTATGCTAAGCAATCTTGAGCTTCTATGGCTAATTTAACTAACACAGTAATTTCCAGTGCTGATATGGACGCTATTCGATTGCGTCAAATAAGAATATTGGCCTCCTTTTCCTTGTGACATTAATGAAATGATCCACTCGTGCTTAGATGAGTAAAAGATGATTGTAAATTTTTAATTTGAAGCATAGAGAGCTACGTTAGTCAGGATGTATTCAGAAAACCATATTTAGAGAATTTAGAACAGAAAGACGTAAATGCAGGGAATTGGTTGTATAGATGGTAGACTAGAGGACTTGAGAAGCCAAGAAGTGGCAGTTAGGTCACTCAGAAGGAAGTTAGGAAGAAAGGAGGCGGAGGGAAGTGGTGTTACTAGAGCCAAGGATCAGGAGGTCCCAGCAGAAGCTTCAAACCGTGATGGATTTGTTAGGTGGAAGTTGGAATGATGAAGGAGATGCACCTGCTTCTAAAGATACTGCCTGAAGGAGAAAGGGAAGGGGAGACATAACCTGGCTATTCATTCTCCTCGTTCCACCCTTCAGTCTTCTGCCAGGCTCTCTCCCTGACTGAACACACCTGGAACAAACCTTCTGCATGCTTTGCACTACAGAGCAGAGCCAGGGAGGCACAGATATCTGAAGGCAAACAGGCCTGGGACTGGCACAGATGTCTCTCAGCCACTATCTGATAAAGCAGGATCCCAGTATATAAGAAATTCATAGAGAATGGACTTTCTCTAGAACAAAGCGTGCTTCCCTAAGTTATCATTGTATTGCGATTGAATCTGACATGAGAGCTAGATAATCAAAATATATAAGCCTTGATATGCTACCCATTTTGACCATTACAGTGATCAAAATTGCTGCATCCTTGTACTTTCAAGTCAATCAATTGCTACAGGGCCAATCACTAAGAGGGTTAAAAATATGAAATTGATCACGCCATAGTCAATTTATACCATCATATAGACCTGACGTACATTTGGATGAGGGCTAACCATCTGAAAGATTAAAAAAAAATTCAAAATGTTGTTGAAAATACTTAGTTGGATGGATGGGTTCAATAGTGAAAAATACAACGTCAAACTGTGCACAAAAAGAAAAAAAACATGAAGCCAGAACAGGAAGTGTTATAAAGAAAAAATCTTATTATGATAGGGGAAAGGAAGTGGTATTTGCTTAACCTAACAAGAAATTAACATGAAGGGCACTATGGTAATTTATGAACTATCAGCTCTTTGAATGAAAATTGAAAATGGGAATTGGAACAAACAGGCCTGGAATCCTGCTTTGCTTTGGCTTCACTCTCAGCTAGTGAAATTTCACCTAGCTTTCAGGGTATATTGCAATAATATATTCCCATGGGCTTTCTTTCTTCCCACCCTCAATTGGAAGTTATCCCACAAATACAAATACAACTTATTTGTATTTAACTGAGGACATTTATTATATCAGACCTTTCAATAATGCTATTATGGGCCTGTGATCTCTTATATACTGTCAACTTCTTGAGTAAAGAAATTGGAGTAATTCACTTTGGCGTCTATCATACCATAAGTGCAGTAAATTCTCCATAAATTTTTGCTAGATTCTCTGTAGGATTGTATGTTCATCATTCATTCATTCCATAGATGTTTAAACATTTACGGGTGTCCCTCACATTAGACACTCCTACGTGGAGTGTTGGGATGACTTTTAGCTTGGAGTTGTTTAATCATTTAGGCTGCTTTAGATTTATTTATTCACACTTTATTTATTTAAGTTTTTGTTAAAATATACATAAAGAGAAGGGCTCATATTATAAAGCATTCAGTTTTCTGCTTGATGATTTTTCACAGACTGAGCACAGCTGTAAGACCAGCACTCAGGTAAGAAAATACAATGTTACCAACACCACAGAGGCCGTGTTCTCTCTCTCTTCCAGAAACTACCTGCCTGTCCTTGCCAAGGATAATTACTATCCTGACTCCTATAGTATATATTAGTTTTAAAATAATGGGTAAAAAACTATACATTAATTTGTTTTAGATTTTTCTGTGTAGAGTCTTTGAATGTGCTTCTGTCTCATTTCTTTCCTCCCTTTCTAGGATTCCAAGACTGTATAAGTAAGTCTTTTTAGCATATGTTTCAAGTCTCTTATGCTCATTTCTATTTTTCTTTCTAGTCTTTTTTCTTTTGTCTCTCTCTGCTTCAATTTGTATAGCTTTATTGACTTGTTCACAGTCTACCGACTGTTTCACTAATCTTACGTTCTCCTTCTAAACCCATCCATTGAATTCCAGGTACTGTATTTTCAGTTTCAGACTACTCGTTTGTCTTTGTTTTATAGATTCCATTTTCTATTAAAATTCTCTAATCTTCATCCATATTGCCCATATTGTGCTCTACTTTTTCCAATATATTAATCATTGCTATTTTAAAATTCCTAACCTCTAATTTCAAAATCTAGATCATCTGTGAATTTCCCTTTTCTCCTTATTATTATTATTATTATTTTTGGCCCCTTTACCTGTATAGTAATTTTAAAATATATGCTAGCCATTGTGTATAATGGAATTCTATGTGCCCCAAATGGTATTATATTCCATTCTCTGATTTCTTTTCAGGAAGATAGTGTGGGGAATTAACCATCTGAATCCAGTCAGAAAAAGATCTGAGTCAGGATTGGTTTGGAGTTTTAATCACATCAGGCTACCACTGCTTCACCCCTTAACATGTGGCTATCCTAGGTTTTATTTGAGAGTCTTTGGCTATTCATATTTTGGCTCTGGATGACTTTAGAGATCAAATTTTTCCCTTAACAGTTTCCAGCCCAGCTTCCCAACCTCTCATTTTATATAGCTTCAAACTTCGACAAACATTGCAGAAAAAGATTGGCAATGTGTTTGAGGCAGGCTCCATCCTTGGAAGATTTTTTGTTCCTAAGCACCATGAAGCTATAGGAAATCTCACTTTGCCTTTTACTGTACTTTGGCAGCCTACTTTCCTAGCCATATACTCAGTACCAGAATTTAGCAAGTTTCTCGGAGGGAAAACTGGCTACACATTTTTATTCTTTCCAATTTCCAAATTGTTAGTCCATCACCACAAAAACTCTACGGAATTTTACCAGCTTCGCATTCCCCTAAAAGAGGTTCTCAGTGAGTGCTCTCCTTAGCCTGTGCCCAGAATTGGGAAATGCCTCTAGAAGAAGAATAAAGGCTGGATGTGGTCAGATCACCTTGGAAATACTCTCCTCTTCTGGAGTTTTAGGTCATCATTGCTTTCACAGCTCTTGATGCCTAAAAAATATATGGTGTTTTTTGGTAATATATCTGGCTTTCCTGGTTGTTGCTGCAAAAGCACTGGCTCGCCATTACCTACTACATTCTATCTATGTGCAGAAGTCTAGTCTGCATTAGTTTTTCAAACAGTCTTTCAAACAGTCTTTAACCTGCCTGGAGTCAGGGTTCTGAAAGGCTCAAAAGTGTTTCATTTTGCCTTCTTTATGTATATGAATTTCAACCATTCATTGATTCTTTTGTTATTCAGAAAATAGTGACTGCTGACTGTAGGTGTATGTTAGTCATTGTGATTTTATAAATTCCCAAACTGGGTTGAAGTAAGAATTGCCTTTGTTCTTTTTAAAACACAGATTAAAGAGGGTCAAGCTTGGAGATGCTTCTGAATGAGTGTGGCCTGGGAATCTGTAATTTTAATGTACTCCCCAGGCAATTCTGACGCAACCCATCCACAGGAAGTCATTCAGAAACCACTGAACTAGGCATGCAGTGATTAAAAAGTAATGTTCTGAATCACTATTTTTATGATGAAATGCAGGAAATTTCATGGACTGTAAATAGGGGGCAGATCAATTTTCAGTTCCCACTCCTAGGAGGTGTAGAAATATAGATCTCTGAAAGAAAGTTTAAAGCCACTTCACAACATCATAGTACATAAAAGAAAGTAGAGATGACAGAAAGAACATAATGGCCAGAGACGAAGAATTCTGATCCTACAGGTAGAGCACTGGCTCTCACTGCGGCCGTGGTAAGTTCTCCTGCAGGCTGGAAAGCCAAGGGCCCTGACATAAAAAACAAATACTTCCGAGCAGACCAGATTTGTGGGACAAAAGCAATGGGTCAGACTAAACCTGCTCTTGTCGTTCTGCTATCAGATACAATTATAATCAGTCTTTTAGTGAAAAGGAACTAGCATCTGATGTCAAAACCGTAACTCTTTTCTGTAAGTAATTATATATAGAGAAATCTGTTTATAAGAGACCTCATTTCAGAATGTAGGTTTGGCTATTTTCAATATATCATTCTATTATCTTCATAGTTTCAAATTCTAAAAAAATTTTGTAAATATTCTTTTTAAAAAATACAGTTTTACTTGGTGGTGCTTCCCTACTTATTGAAATCAAGTGTTTGACACTTTGAAATGGCAAAAAAGGTAAGTCAAGGCAATGCTTAGCAAATTCTCTCTAAATGGAGCTTATCCTATTAATATGTGTGTGCTACATGTCAGGTGACATGCTGTGGATGCAATCACTGATCCCCTGGGCGCAGGGTGAAAACAAGCATACTGGATACAACGTAACAATTCAACGCTGAGTTGAGCCTATTCCAGGTCTTCTAAATACAGCTATAACAGAAGTGACCCCACTTCTTTGGGGAAGGAGGAGTGACAGGATTCTTTCCATACGGCTTTCTTGTGAGGAAGAGAGTAGAAATCCCTTCTTACTGCCGACATCATTCTTCTCCCTTTACAATGCCCAATGCCCAGGTATTGTCCTAAGTAGCACAGGGACTGTCATAAGATCACCATATCCAGTACTGCCTTTGGTTAAAATGCCCCAGGGCCTCTCCCTTTCTCTCTCTTATTTTCCATTTTCTTATACCTCCGCTCCATGGGATACCTACAGAAACAGTTGATCTGTATTTTGGGCAGTGTGTTCCACCCTTCACAAACAAGGTATTATATGGTACTGTTACAGAAAGCTCAGCCCCTCTTCTCAAGGCTGCATCAGAAGAAGGTGAACAAAGGGTTTGAAGAGAAAGAAAGAGTTTATTACTTTGTCGGCAAAGGAGGAAAAATGGTAGACCTTCTCAATTTGAAATCCAAATTTCCTGAACATAAGCAGAAATGCAGAGCTTTTAGAGGGAGTTCCCTTAGTTCTTGGCTATTGTGGTTAACTATTCTAATGATCCCATCTCTGCCAAAGACAACATTTGTGATCTTGAGGGTCTGGCACCTGGGGGCCTGGGATGGCTGAGCTATCTCCTGTAACACAAAGAATAAAAAAACATTAACTTGCCCCTTCCAACCACTGGCCTGGGGCAAGAATGTGGGTTTTAGTTCTCAAAAAGGAGTGGAGGATATTTTAAAGAGACAGAAAATATTTTTGCTACTTTTTTTTTTCAGGCCCTTCCCTCTGTTCCAGCACCTCTGAAGATCTTCTTCTAAGAGTTTATGAGAAACTTTTTGGGAAGGAAGGAAGCAAGAAGGAAGGAAGGAAGCGAGTCGTAGTAATACCCTTGGCTCATACACTGAGGCAGCAGATCACCTGGAAATCAGCCCTGCTGGTAAGCTGCTCTGTTGGGTACACATCTAGCCTTGCTAAAATGCGTTTATTAAGAACACACTCTTTCCAAGTAGGCTTTTTTTGTTTTTGTTTTTTCAAAACGAAAAATATTTAGTTTGGGGATACAAGTTCCTACAACTCATTTGTACCGCTGATGTCTCATCGATGAAACTTGGGTTCCCTTGTATCACTTGCTTCATACCACTAAGAATCTGTAAATCACACGTCACAAACACAAATTTCTTCAGAAGCCAAGTAAATAGTGTAAATGAGCAAAGCATAAAGCAATTTATGAGCAAATAATGGAAAGCATGGCCAACAGAAAGTAGTTACCCCATGTAAAGAGGCAGCTGCTACATCGTTTTATGGTTTGTCATGATTTTACGTGGTAAACCAGCTGTCTTTCTATATCCCAATGCTTACAAGTAAGCTGAAAAACTCAGACTTTTATGTTAGATACTCAGAATATGAAATATTTAAAACTAATTTAAATTAAAAAAAAACCCAAACTACTCCCACCACACTAGTATAAAACAGATAAAAAGGAAATAAACTAAAGCCCCAAACTAAGACACCCAGACTGTATCTGGCTCATAAGCTGCACATTTTCTGCATTAATTTATTTGACTCTTAACAAGTCTGTGTGTCTTTTTCCCAGATAGTGTCTAAATATGTCCCCCCACCGCACGTCACCTCGGCCTGACACCCGTGTTACCGCCACTGCCCCATAACGGTGGATTGTGTTTGTAGAGCCAAGAGCCGTTCTTGCTCATTCTCAGAGTTCCAGAATCAGCAAAAGTAATTTTCAAAGGAGAATGCATGAAGGAGAACATGCATTTTCATCATGTGAGCCATGTTTGCCAATTTCAAATCTGTTCAATTTTCAAATTGTTACAGTGGGCCTGGCACAGTCAGAGTAGAAAGGATTTGGGTGATCGTGGTGAGTGTGACATAGTGAGCAAATCTTTGATGAAGAGTCTGTCACACATAGCGTCTAATCATGTCTCTGACACTTCTTAGCAGCATGAGCTTGTTCACGTCCCTTAGATCCCTTTAGTTTTTATTTTCTCATATGCAAAATGGAGATACTAATAAAGGATTTTTATAGGGATTAAATAGGACAGTATGTAAGAAAGAACCATGAAAACTATTATGTATTATTGAAACATGGGCTTTATCATGACTGGTGCTTCTGATATTTAAATCTAAACTTGCCTTGAAATTTGTTTTGTTGAAATTCCTTATTTTTTGTAATCTCATAGAATGGAATTAACAAAAGGCCATGTAAAAATGGGACAACTAAATTGCAAAACAAGGTCATATTTTAATTAAATATGTTGATCTGATACAATATCTTCTTCACTATTTCATTCTTAAAGTAGATATTTATTGAGTGGGTACAATAGGTCAGACCTTGTTCCAGGGACTGGGTATACAGGAATGAACAAGCGAGGCAAAGAGCCTGCCTTCATGGAATGTAAATTTCTAATTAGGGAAACATTATAAACATGTAAGCATATAGATACATAATTTAATGTGGTTTAAGTGCTCCAGGATAAAACAAAGCAGGGTATGGAGACAGAAAGTGACAGTAGGAGAGAGAGGGGCTCTTTTGAACAGCACAGTCAGGAAAAGGCTCTCAGAACAAGTGACATTGGAGTAGACCAACAACTGAACTGCAGGCATAAACCCTGCAGGTATACGGAGGAAGTGCTCCAGGCAGAGGAGGCAACAAGTGCAAATTATCAAAACCAGGAATAAACAGGAAAAAAAAAAAAACCCACTGTTTCTAGAACAAAGTGAGAGAAAAGAAAGAGGAAGGAGATAAGGTATGAGAGTTGGGAAGTGCTGGATTGTAAAGTCCTGTGAATCACAGCATGGGTCATGGTCACATGTGTGGATTTTGTTCTATCATTAGGGTTTGACGTGGAGTAAGATCACTTCAGCTGCTAAGTGAAAAAGGATTGATTTTGAGGGAACACGAGTGGAAGAAGGGAGTACAGTCTGTAACACTGGCTGTGACTAGAGTTACGGCTGTGGAGGCAGTGTGGATGTGAAGTGGTCAGATTCAGGATATGCCATATTGGGGAGATGGAACCAATGAGACTTGTTGACTGTACGAGGATGAGGGGAAGGGGAAGGAGTATCACTGGTGATTTCTAGGTTTGGGGTTTGAGTTACTGGGTGAATGCTATTACCGTTTAAGGAGATGGGAGAGATTATGGGAAAAGCACATAGAAAAGGGATGGGGAATGAAATAAGAAAATCTGTTTAACGACATGATGAGAACCCATCTCTACAAAAAAATTTTTTAAAAAAATTAGCTGAGCATGGTGTTGTGCTCCTATAAGCCAGCTACTTGGGAGGCTGCTGCAGGAGGATCACTGGAGCCCAGGAGTTTGAGGCTGCAGTGAGCTATGATGATGCCATTGCACTCCAGCCTGGGCAACAGAGCAAGACTCTGTCTCTATAAAAAGAAAAAAAAAAGAAAGAAAGAAAGAAAATCTGGTTTACACATGTAGCATGCTAATTTTGAGATTCCTGTTAGATATCCAAGAAGAGATAACCAAGTAGGAAGCAGGATGTTTGCATCTAGAGTTGAAGAGTAAGGCCACGGCTGGCAATAGAGATGGTATTTAAAGCTAGGGGACTGGGTAAAATTATTTAGGGAGCAAATGTAGTTAGAGAAAAGAGAAGAGCCAAAGACCCTTGGGCACAGCCATGTTGTGTGGGCAGGGAGAGGAGGAGGAGCCAGCAAAGGAGATGGGGAAGGGGCAGCCAGGGCTGTAGGAAAAAAGTCAGAACAGTAGGCAAAAAGAAAAGTCAGGAACAGCTAAATGTGTCAAATGCTTCTTATTGGTGGAGTTAGATACTGCCTGAGAATGAACCATTGCACTGGCAGAATGGAAGTCGTTAGAAACCCTTGAAGAGGTGTTTTAATTAAGTGCTGGTACAAGAGCCTGATGGAATTAGGACAGAGAGAAAACATGTGAGAGAAAATGGGCCCAGTGACGACAGACAACTCACTGGGGGACTTTTTTTTTCTCCGTAAAAATGAAGAGAGAAATAGGTGGTACCTAAAAGGTAGGTGGGGTTTACTTCTTACAGAGTGTAAGAAGAAGGAAAAGGACACTAAATTGAGGATGTGATGCAATTGATTAGCAAGAGTTATAACTGAAATTTCAGAACACATGGCCCCCGGTTTCATGAGATGATGTTTATAAGCAAAAGGGATCTATGATCTACTTTAAACCTAAATGGGACATTTGAGAGCTTCCTCCACAGTCAGGCGGTCTGCAACATAAGGACAGTTGCATGAGGTTCAAGTGCTTGCTTGTGTTCGAAAAGCATTTGGCCCTTCACCATTAAGTATGATGTTAGTTGTGCGTTTTTGTAGATGGCCTTTTTCAGGTTGAGGAAATCCCCTTCTATAGCCACCTTGCTGAGAGGTTTTATCTTAAAAGGGTGTTGGATTCTGTTTAAATACTTTTCATTCATCTATTGAGATAATTGTATGGTTTTGCTCTTTTAGTTTTAAAATGGTGAATTGCAACAGTCCCTCCTTATCCACGGCTTCGCCGTCTGTGGCTTTAGTTACCCGCAGTCTACTGTGCTCTTAAAGAGTAGTGATGTTAGCAATTGGGTTTAGCGCAAGAGAAGCCATTAAGTGCTTCCATTAATTGAAAAGGGGAGAATTCTTGACTTAAGGAAAGAAAAAAATAGTATGCTGAGGTTACTAAGATCTATGGTAATAACAAATCTTCTATCCATGAAATTTTGAGAAGGAAAAAGAAATTCATGCTAGCTTTGCTGTCATGTCTCAAATTGCAAAAGTTATGGCCACAGTATACGACGTGTGTTTAGTACAGATGGAAAAGGCATTAAATTTGTGGGTGGAAGATACAAACAGAAAAGTGTTGTGACTGATCACAATCAGGTTCCAGCACTATCTGCTGTTTCAGGTGTCCACTGGGGATCTTGGAATGTATAGCCAGTGGATAAAGGGGGACCACTGTACATTGACAATTTTCAAATGTTAAAGCAACCTTGCATTCTGGAGATAAAACCCATGGACATAACATAGTGTCATTTTTATATATTGTTGGATTTGATTTGCTAAAATTCTAAGTATTTTTGTATTTATATTTATGAGGGATTTGGTAGGCATTTTTTGTTTTTCTCTTGTAATACTTTTGTTTAGATGTGGTATCACAGAGCAATGACTTTATACAATGAATCAGAAATTTTTTTAACATTTCTTTCCTGGAAGATTTTATGTAGACTTGGTATTATTCTTCAGTGCTTGGTGAAATTCTCCAGTGAAGATATCTGTGCCTGGAGTTTTCTCTCTGTGAAGATTCTTAATATAAATTCAATTTTTGAAATAGATATAGAACTATTCAAGTTATCCATTTCTTCTCGAGTCAGCTTTGCTAGTTTATATTTTTCCCCAGCATCTGCTATTCCCATTTAAGTTGTCAAATTTATTGGCAATTCAACTTTTTGGTTTATACCCCAAAGAAATAATTACACGGAATCACCAGAAGATGCAGAACAAACCTTTTATATCACCACTATTTATATTAGTGCAAACCTGGAAACAGACTTAAGATAATGAAGAAACAAATTATTATATGTTAAACAATAGAATTTTATATTAAAATAGAACATTGAGCTGAAGCAACCTCATGTGTTCACTACAACTTGGATGAATCTTACTAACTTAATAGAAATGAAATATCAAATCCTAGAGAATTATGTACAGCATAATATTCTTTTAAAAATGCAAAAACAAGTAAAATTATTAATATATTATGGAGACATATATATTTCTAAAACTGTTACATTCTAAAGGGAATAAATAACACAAAATGTGGGAATGTATTTACTTTAGGATGGAAGGGGATACAGGAAAACAGGCTGGGAGGAGCATGTAAATAGATAAATGTCAGAGTTGTAATTATTGGGTTGCATGGTACATTTTTGAGTGTTTATTATAGTATTTAAATTGATAAATTGAATAAATTAACATCATGTATGAATCATTGATGATAGGTTATCATGCACTGAGGATTATAATAAATCCAATTCTATACTCCTGAGATTCTTTAAAATAATATAATAATATAATAAGAATGCACACAGCTGGGATTAATCGCTATGCAGGATGTCTCAGGGAGTAGAGTGCAAGAATGAAGAGAAAAGATAAATACTTTAGTGACAATACCATGGAAATGCACCGATAGTGGGATAAATACACTTCTCACGCAAACCGAGGGATGTGGCTTACTTGGTCACTGTTGGGGTAAGATTAACCAAAATGATCTATTTCCTATTTAAAAGCTCACAGAATTTGACTATGAATATGGACCTTAGATTTCATCTACTCCAGTGATTCAAAAGATTCTTTGATATTTCTTTATAGCTGTTGGAATTATGTGACCTTTTCTTTTAAGCCAGCTATTATGGCCCTCAGCTTCTCCCTACCCCTACCTCAGCCCAAGGTTTATGTCTTATGGAGATATATCATTTAGCTTAGGAATGTGATAGTGCTGTCTTACGGATTCCCTACTTAATCTTATCAGTAAGGCTGTACCCCACATATTTTCATACTTAAAGTGTAATGCTACCTTTCCCCCCCAGAACCCTAAAGCACTAGTCAAAGCCATGCCAGTCAGGTTGGGGAGGGGGCAAAGCATAGCATGGGAGTCAAGGGTGTTTGAGGGGGAAAGGGCATTAGAGATCTTGCAAATGAGAAATTGAGGCACAGAGGGAATGATGAAAATGGTTGCCTAAAATCACTCAGTTGATTAACTGATTAAGTCAAGGGATATTTATTGTGGCTGGTGGTAAAGCTAGAACCAGAACCCATTTCTCTTGGGTCTGGACTGAGGCACTTCCTGTTTCACTGTACTACTCTTCACC
>CAUYMX010061251.1:0-27209 GCA_963573855.1 Lepilemur septentrionalis
CTACAGGAATGCACCGCCATGCCTGGTTAGTTTTTTCTATATATTTTTAGTTGGTCAATCAATTTCTTTCTATTTTTAGTAGAGACGAGGTCTTGCTCTTGCTCAGGCTGGTTTCAAACTCCTGACCTTGAGCGATCCTCCCGCCTCGGTCTCCCAGAGTGCTAGGATTACAGGCGTGAGCCACCACACCTGGCCTTATATATATAATTTTTTAAAACCCTATTAGCTATTTCTACTATCAGCAACATTACTTTCCTTAGAAACTATATGCTTCACTTTGCTATTGGTTTAACTTTTTTTGATGAAACAGAACACACGGAAAAATCTTTTCTGGTGAGATGCTATTTGTCAATATGTCTTATAAATACTGTACTCATTGTGTGAGCAGTAACTACAGTTGAGGAGTATAAAAGTTGTGGGTGTTCCCAAAAAAATCATAATTAATGGGACAAAGTATTAAAAGGAAATTAAAAGTCAATAAATCAAGAGAAAGAAAAAACGGCATTACATTTGCACTTAAATTGGCAGGTTTTTATAGGGCTTCAGCAGGCATAAAGAATGTGTGATATGAACCCTCAGTATAACTTCCAAGAGTGACAGGTTTATAAGAACCAAACTGACCAAGCTGTGTATCTACAATAACAGCAAACTTTGCCGCTGGTTTTTAATCAAGAATTGATTTAAAGCCGAGGTGGGTGGATTGCTCAAGGTCAGGAGTTCGAAACTAGCCTGAGCAAGAGCAAGACCCCATCTCTACTAAAAATAGAAAGAAATTAATTGGCCAACTAAAACATATATATAGAAAAAATTAGCCGGGCATGGTGGCGCATGCCTGTAGTCCCAGCTACTTGGGAGGCTGAGGCAGAAGGATTACTTGAGCCCAGGAGTTTGAGGGTGCTGTGAGCTAAGCTGATGCCACAGCACTCTACAGCCTGGGCAACAGAGTGAGACTGTCTCAAAAAAAAAAAAAAAAAAAAAAAAAGAATTGATTTAAATACAGGAAACTGTCAGTAAGTAATCCCTTTAGATACTGGAGTATCAGTCTGCAGTCTGGGGGATTTAGAATATCACAAAGTGTCTACTCTCAGATTCGAGTACATACTGACAGCATATTTCAAGAGTACTACATTTTTCTCTCACCAAAATTCTTGGAAGGCTATAAAGGGTTATGTTTGTCCTGTGTACAATTGACCAATAAGGGAAGAGAAGCATTGTAGGTTTTAAATAGCTTCTCTGAGTGCCAGGGAAGGATAGTTCTTCTCAACTAGAACAATTAAATATCCTTTAAGAGAAAGGCAGAATGCCTCAAAGAATTCAAAATAAAAGAATCCATTCTAATGTGAAACTTACCAAGATAAGGAAGAAGTTATTAAAATCTTTCTTCTTCTAAGATGCAAAAAGCACCTTCCCCATATAAGTTTCTTCAATCTATGCTCCTAACTTCAAGCATTTTACATTAGCAAAAACAAAAAGGGCAAACGTTATCAAGCATTCCAACCCAAGCTTATCATCTGTCAGTATAGGGCAAATCACTGGGAAGCACACTAAATGTCATCACTCTGCAGGTTGCCAGGAATCAGGGTACTCCAGCCAGCCCCAGCCACTAGAGTTCCAAGCTTTCCCAAAATAGCTATGACTTATATACAAACGCTCACCAAGCACCTCACATACAAACTCTCAAATAGAGAATGCTGAAATAGGGTCACTACTCAAACTGTGGCAGAGGTAAATGAAGATGCTGCTGATTAATAGGCATGTGGTCTTAAATGACAGAGCCCTGACAAATTTAAATATGACTTGCTCTCCCTTAAAACAGTTTCTTCTCTAAATCAATATGACTGTCTCAAAACTAAAATTTTCACACCTGTTTTTAAGTCACTGTCCTAAAAACAAATAGAAGTGATCTCTGAAACCAAACAGAGAAAAGCCCTGACCCAAATTCCAAAAAGCTCTTGTGAACATCTAACAATATTTCCATTAGAAATCAGCACATGAAATACCATCCACATACTTCCATTTTGGAGCCCAGGAACTACAAGTATCTTTCTCTACAGGAGTTTGAAAAAAGCGCATCCCCGTTGCATACTACTGGTCTTTGGCCAAAAAGTAAAAAGGCATAAAAGGATTCTCACTTGAAGACATCTGACAACTTTGTATTACAAATATTTCATAGAAACTTCTCATTTCCAAACTCGTATTTGAAAATGTAGCACAGATTTCCCATTCTGTCTTGAAAAAGTGCAGTACTCGAGGGGTGAGGAGGTAGTGTTAAGTTATAACATTCCGAGGTAACATTAGAAGATATTCTCAAAATGCCCACTTCCTCAGTTTCTTCACACAGACATTAGCCTTCTGATTTTCTCCCAAACTAGTGTTCTTTTGCTCTCACCATCTTAGCCCAGAAATCCTTGTATTGATTTCAATCTTCTTAGATATTAGGAACAGGAGAGCACCCTCAGCGTACCTTCTATTCATCGCGCCGTTCCTCACCCCCCTTAAAAATCTGCAGTGATGAATGCACGAAATAACTGGCAAGGCTGCTCTGTCTTGTTTTTTGTTTTTTTTTTAATATATAAAAGCAGGGCTGGTAGGTACGGAAGTAGTGGTGACTAGCACCAAGACGTTGATAATTCCCGGCTTTAAGCTAGCTAGACAACTCCGGTCGGCTTTAGACTCTTCAACACCGCCATCAAACTGATTTAAAAGTCAAAGCAAAACAAAACAAAAACAAGCAACGCTGCCCTCTCGGAAGTTCCTCACCGGGTCGGGGCCCAGGAGCGCTCGCCTCCCTGAGCCCAGATGCAGACAGCCCCACGTCCAGCCCTTCCTATCTGGCTTTTCAAAACACCTTAATCCCCTTCCAACTTCAGCTCGCCCACGCACTCGAAGATAAAGTCCTGGATCTCCGCGCCCGAGCGGTGCAAAGCGGTGAGCCTCGTCCCAAGGCCCCGCGCTCACCCCGCGGGCGCATCCCCCACCCCGCCCGGCCCGGCCCGGCCCGGTCCGCGCCCGGAGCCCCGCAGGCCCCGCCGGCCCGTCCGCCCGCGCCTCGCGCCCCGCGCCCGCCCGCGCTCCGCAGCCCTCCCCGCCGGGCCCCGCGGCCCGCGCCCCAGCTCCCGCCAGCCGCGGGGGCCCACCGAGCCCTGGCCGTCGGCCGCGCCGGCCGCGTCGTCCTGCTGCAGCTCCGCAGTCATGGCCGAGGCGCCCCTCCGAGGGTCATCCGTCTCCCGCCGCCGCCGCCGCCGCCGCCAGCCCAGCCTCGCAGGCGGAGGCCCCGCCCCCTCCGCCCCACTCCGTCCCACTCCGTCCGGCCTCCGCCCGCGGCGCGCGCCGGAGGCCCGGCCCCCACGCCCCGCCCCCCGACATGCGCGCGCACGCAAAGGCGCGCGGCCGAGGGCCGGGCCCCCGTGCGGGTTCTCACGCACGCCGGCCTGACCCGGCGCTGGCCACTTGACCCCGGCCCTGCCCGCGGCTGGCGGTGGGCGTGGCGACCCAAGCCGGTCGTGGGGCGGGCGGCCCGTGTCCAGGAACGGAGTCTGGGGAGCAAGGACGCTGCGTTCCCAAGTCTTGCTCTCCTCCCTCTGCCACTGAAACCTTCCCCTTTCTGGGACTGATCTCTGGCCCCAGCCTCCTGACACAGGAGTCCGAGCTGCTCCCCACTGGGGAAACTGCCCGGGGACTGCGCAGTAGTGTGTCCCACCTGGCCAGGTAGCCATTTCCAAGTGCAGTGGCACGAAAAAGCATTCACCGTCTTTAAGAAAAGAAGAGGGGGCGGCTGCACGGAGTAGTTTGTCTAAAGCTGCCCAAACAGACCAGAACCTCCATTCACGGATGCCCAGTGCGGTGCCCTTAACCCTGACCTGGGCATGATGAGCGAAAAGAATCGCCGAATTTTCCCATTTTAGATTTTCAGGAGTTCAAACTAAAATTGTGTGTTATTTTGTTAAGTTTGAGCCAGTGATTTACGATTTTATGTTAAATGCCCAGGTGCCTCAACTGTGTATATTTTCAACAACTTGGTGGAAACTGTAATGACTAAACCATACTTCACACTGCTGATACAAATGTATCACGACGACAATCCACTTGGCACACTTGTGTGCCGTCCCACAACTGCTGCGTAGAGGCTAAGTGTTGGAAGGGCCGCTTTTAAAAGTATCACTTATACCACTGCCCTGCTCCGGCCCTTGGTGGCCACTTTCAGTGTGAATTTTATATGGATAGTGGCCTTTCCTGTGCTCCTGGCAGTGTTGTCCCTGTGACTGTGATATTTCACCTGCAGGCCTCTGCAAGTTCAGGTCAGGGACAGCTTCCATAGGAGGCCTGATTACTCCCAGGAACCTGGGCTAAGACTGCTGCTACTTCCATCAAGGGTCCCCTTTGCCTCGCAGGTAAACTGCTAGATTGGCACTGGTTGCAGTTTACTACCTCAGAATTTCCACATTCAACAGGCTGACTCTGTGTGTATGTCTGATAGTTGCAGGACTTTTTGTTTGTGGCTTTGCGTCTTTTTTCCTCCCTTCATGAATACCTGTGTTCAAGGCCTCAACTTGGGTGTCACTGCAGAACAAGCTGATTTCTGAGTCTAGTTTGTTTGCACCATTGCTTATTTCTACACTGCTGGAAAGCTCTATTTCTGTGTGCCTTTACTATGTGGAGCAACCCTTGTTTGTCTTTACACATTCATTTTAGAAAATTGCTTATTTAAGATGTGCAAATGGTATCAAAACCTATAACCCTTATTCATGAAAATTTTCTTAAAAGACACCCAGACCCATATCTCTGAATATGTACAAGCCTTTTGGTAAATATAGGCCCTGAGTTTTGATTAAACCTTTTTCTGCTATATGATTCTGAACAGAGCTCCACCAGATGTAATAAATTCAATCTAATCAGTTTGAGGGTTCTAGGTCTGATAAATCCTTTTAGCCCCCTTTAACTTCCAGTTGGTGCTGGACATGGTAATCAGCTAGAGACAGCCTGTCCAACCATAGTGTGTAACGAACAAGTCTACATCAGTGTCGAGCCATTACTTGGCAAGGTTCACAGAGATCACACATCAAAAGTGGATGTCATGGAACATGTGCTGTCAGCACAGAGAATCCCTTCTCATTCCTCTTAAGGGCCCATACATGAAGGCTCCCGAATAATTACATTATTAGCCCATAATCATTTCAGGAGTATTCAGGAGAGAAAATGAACTAATATCAATAAGAAGCAATAGTAAATAATTGATGTGTTTAAAAAGGGAATAACTGGGGTCGGTGTAGGTGGCTCATGCATGTAATTCCAGCACTTCGGGAGTCTGAGGCAGGAGGATCACTTGAGCCCAGGAATTCCAGACCAGCCTGGGCAAACAGCAAGAAGCCATCTCTACGAAAAAAAAAAAAAAAAAAACTAGTCAAGCCCTATGGTGCATGCTTATAGTCCTAACCACTCGGGAGGCTGAGGCAGAAAGATCGCTTGAGCCCAGGTGTTCTGCAGTGAAATATGATCATGCTACTACAATCCAACCTTGGAAACAGAGCAAGGCAACACCCCATCCCTTCAAAAAAAAAAAAAAAAGGAATAATTTCCAGAGTATTTCCCCAGAGAAAAAGTTGAAACTTTTTTTCCTTTCCTGGAAAACTTTTTGCCCCAATACTAAGTTATTTTCTGAGACAATGAATTTATCCTTCTCCTTCTGATTTACCTCAAACCCAAAATATAGTTTATGTTATAATAAAATGATCCTGTTTCAATGTTATTGAATGCTTGTGTGTAGTGAGGAGGTGAGAATGAAGGGAAAGTGTTAGGAAAAGAATATAGAAAGAGGGCAAGAAATATGTACTTACATTTTTTCTCTGTTTCACTCTGTAAATAATTTTTCCTGCTGGCTTCTGAGCAACTGGTTTTGAAAGCTGCAGGCTGTGGCTGATTGACAGGTGTGACTGGTCTTTGAGCTATGGATTCCTTTCCAGGAACGATCTAGTCAAAAATGTCCTAAGGGCCAGTCCCTCAGCAGCTAGGAAAATGTCCTCTGGAGAAAAGAATATGGATATTTCTGTTACATTAAGAAAATGTTTCAGAAATGACTCTTTGTTGGTTGAAAAATGAATTTCCAACCTTCATGAAATGTGTACTATAAGCAATGTAGTTTATGGAGAATTGAAATAACTTTCAGTGAAGCTAATGAGTTGATTTTAGAAGTACAGTCGTCCCCCAGTATATGCAGGGGATTGGTTCCAGCCCCCTACCCCACCCCCCCAATACCAAAGCTCACCCATACACTAATCCTGAAACATCTGCATATAAATGGGCCCGTGTAGTTCAAACTCGTGTTGTTCAGCTGTATTTGGCTTTGGTATTCCAAATAACAAACTCATGTCCCCTTTTTTGTTTCTTTAGAAAATGTAGAAAAATACTAAAAAAAAAAAAACTCTTAAAATCTGTTTTTATAAATTCATGAAAAACTTCAACTCTTGGGACCCAATTTTCCTTTTATAAGAAGGAGAAAACTGTAGTCTCCAGATAAAGAGGTAATAACAAAATAGAGAACTAGAAATAAGTCCATAAATTTTTGCAAAGTCTTTTTTTGACAAACCAGAATTATAGACCAGTGGGGATAGGATGGACTTTTAATAAGCAGTGTTCAGACAGTTATTCATATAAAAAATTAATTTTGGACTCCTTCTTTACATCATAAACAGAAATCAATTTTAGGTGAATTAAAGATTTAAATATAAAAAACAATTAAAAAACTATTGGAGAATCTCTGTGCACTGGGAATAGAGGAGGCCTTCTTATTTTTTTTTTTTTTTTGAGACAGAATCTCACTCTGTTGCCCGGGCTGGAGTGCCATGACGTCAGCCTAGCTCACAGCAACCTCAAACTCCTAGGCTCAAGCGATCCTTCTGCCTCAGCCTCCCAAGTCATTGGGACTACAGGCATGCGCCACCATGCCCGGCTAATTTTTTCTACATATTTTTAGTTGACCAATTAATTAATTTCTTTGTGTTTTTAGTAGAGACGGGGGTCTCACTCTTGCTCAGGCTGGTTTTGAACTCCTGACTTTGAGCGATCCGCCCACCTCAGCCTCCCAGAGTGCTAGGATTACAGGTATGAGCCACCGCGCTTGGCCAGAGGAGGCTTTCTTAAAGCAAATGCAAAAAGCATAATCCATAAAACACTGACAAATTCAATTATGTTAAAATTAAGTTTCCCTTCATCAAAAGATATCATGAAGAAAATGAAAATACCTGCAAAATGAGAGAAACACATAAAACTGATAATACACTAGTGTCTAGAACAAAGTTTCTCAACCTTGGTACTGTTAACATATTGGGCAGTTAATTCTTTGTGGGGGCGGGGTGTACGGTGTCTCAGGGAATGTTTGGCATTTTCCTTGGCCTCTATCTACTAGATGCCACCTGTGACCATCAAAAATGTCTCAAGACATTGCCATACCAAATGTTTCTTGAGATACAAATTCTCCTCCAATTGAGAACTATTAACAAACTCTTACAAATTAAAAGAAAAAGATAATACAATAGAAAAAAAAAAGGCCAAAGGCTTAAGCAAGCACTTTACAGCAGAGGAAACCCAATTACGTGAAGATGCTATAAACTCATCAGCAATCAGGGACACATGAATTAAAACACAAAAACATACCATTTCATGCCTATAATTAACAAAAATTCAGAAATACCACAATAACAAGTGTTATTGAATGTAGAACAACAGGGTAACACTTACGCACTGTTGCAGAACATAAATTAGTACAACCATTTGGAAGACAATTTGACATTAACTACAAAAATTTGAAATTGTGCATGCTTTAAGGCCAGTGAATCCTCTTCTAAATATCCTAGAAAAACATGTACATTTCTGTCAGGATATATGTATAAAAATGTTCACAGCACTTTTAGCAGCATACAAAACAGGAAAAATACCTATATGTATATCAATAGTAAAATTGATAAATTTTTGTGCAATTAGTCAGTGGAACACTATGCAGCAGTGAAAATGAATGAATTATCATGGATGAATCTCAGCAACACAGTGTCATGGGACAAAAAGCAAGTCACGGAAGATGATGTATAATAAATTATTCCATGTATACAAATTACAAAAATGTAAGATTAAATGAAATATTCTTTGGGGAAATAAACATGACTGAAGTAGAAATAAAAACAAGAACATCAAGGGAAGAGAAGAAATAGGATAAGGAAGGGGTAGATAAGGCATATGATAGGTGACGGTAATGTTCTATTTTCACAAATCAAGTAGTAGATACATGAGTGTTCATTATATCGTTTAACATATATTTTATAACTAAATTGTTAATTTTAAAAAGATCAAAAGAATATTTTTCTAAAATAAAGGTCAAAAGAATACCATCTTCTCCTTCAAAAGTGGAGAAACAAGGAAAAAAACAAGAATACTCTTCTCATTCCTCTAATAACATTTATGTATACTCAAAATGCACTGAGAAACAAAGCAAAGTCTCTTCAGGTTACAGAAGATAGCTCTCTTCTGCTGGCTGATGAATGAGGCAAGTGTTTAACATTCTCTCTTAAACAGTAGAAATTGTAATTTGATGATCTTCCAGACAAAACACGTGAAAAAATAATTACCATACCATTTTATGCAGAGTGTGCCGAAACTCCGGATTTTAGATGATGTCCAAGGAGTGAGTTAGCAAATCTATTTTGTAAAATATTTTCCCTTTTAGCTCCCAGCTTTTGGGGAAAAACTTCTGTGTCAAAGTTGGAGCCTCTTACAGAAATCAAAAACATGATTTAGGGGCTGGGCGTGGTGGCTCACACCTGTAATCCTAGCACTCTGGGAGGCTGAGGCAAGAGGATTGCTTGAGCTCAGGAGTTTGAGGCTGCAGTGAGCTATGATGATGCCACAGCACTCTAGCCTGGACAACAGAGTGAGACTCTGTCTCAAAAAAAAAAAAAAAAGAAAAAGAAAAGAAAGAAACATGATTTAGGATAGAAACCAGAAAGCCACCCAGGAAAAGCAAATAGAAATAGACAATATGCAGGTACTGGGACATAAACTGGGACTCCAAATGACATAATTTGTTTCACCCAAGGTATCACCGAAATGAAAAATGTTTTTGCTCAAATTATTGGAATTTGAAAGAATAAATGGAACAAGAGTAGCTAATACAAATTTGCCTTTAGAAATGCAAATGCTTTTACTGATCTGGTACTTGACTCCGGAAGAAAAGAGAATATTTCTAGAGGAAGTAATAACTGAGCACTTATAGGCCAGGTAGTGTTCTGAGTACTTTGCAAGTGTACACTAATTTTATCCTCACAATGTCCTATCAAGTAAGTGTTATTATTATTAATAGCGGCTCTACAAATGAGAAAACCACCACAGAAAGATTAAGTAATTTGCCCAATGTCTTTCTACCATAAGAGCAGAGCCAGGATTCTAAGCCAAGACGTTAAGCTCTCTCTTTCTATAGCCTGAGGTTAAAGATGAGACGATTCTGGTTTAGAGAAACCCTAATTGGAAAAAATGAGTAATTACAGAGAAAACAGTCTCCAAAGACTTCTCTTAGGAGATGCCAGTGGAGCTGAGTAGAGAAAGTTACGGAAAGCTGAGGGAGAGAATGGGAGTCTGAGCACTGTTAAATCAAGTTTAGCCTAAAGCTGCCTCCTTACCTATTTTAAATTCAGTCTAAAGTTTTCTCCATGCATAGTAAAAGTAACCTAACTGGCTGTGTAAACAGCCTGTAACCTACTCTCGTACCAATCACAAGAGTTTCAGCAAATCACAGACGATGAACTGTTCAAACTGTGTTCAAATAAGGCAAACGCCCAGCCGTAACCAATCCAGTGGTTTCTGTATCTCATTTCCGCTTTCTGAACGTCATTTCCTTTTGTCTGTCCATAAATATTACTGGACCCCATGGCAGCTCCAGAATCTCTCTGAACCTATTCTGGTTACGGAAGTGGAGTTTGCCTATTGCAGGAATCATTCTTTGCTCAATGAAATTCTGTTAAATTTAACTTGTCTAAAGTTTTTCTTTTAACAACAATGAGAAGGGTATTTACCTTAGGATAACCACAGGTCCCAATTTGCCTGGGGCGATCTGATTCACCCTTATTTTGCTAACATGCCTGTCAGTAACTCCTCCTTTCTTAAACTTCCAGATTTGGACGATGGAACAGTTTCATCTTGAACTTGAGCAATGGTCCTAGAGAATCTTAACATATAGTATTTCCAAAAGTCTCACAGATATACCTGAAATGCAAAATTTTTTTCTTTTTTTTTAAATAGAGACAGAGGGAATCTTGCTGTATTGCCCAGGCTGGTCTCGAACTCCTGGCCTCAAGTGATCCTCCCGCCTCAGCCTCTGCAGTAGCATTCCTGGCCCTAGCCCTGCTTCTGGATTAAAATGTAAATTTTGAGCCAAATCTGATAAGTATGGATTGTTGACCTGCACTGGTTAATCTATTAATATTCCTAAGGAACACAGGCAGAGGCAATGGAGGGCACCTCACTGAGAGTGGGTGGGAGCATTTCCTTGAGTCCCTCCTCTTAAGCAACTGCAGCTTTTTCACCTTTACAAAGGGTTATAAACCTAACTTCTATTGGCATGTAAGCCTTAGATGCCGGAGGACCATCCCTCAGGAGATGGAGGCTCTGTGGCGTTGGAAGAAGGGAAAGCATTTGATGGTCCTGCCAAAGGGGTAAAAGCTAAGGGCTGAAGTTACTGGGCCTTTCTGTTTCCACCTGAGAGTTTAGAATTTCAGGATTGAGATGGCCAAGGTAAGAACTCTAAAGATAAGGACCACTGTTTTTCTGTAGTATGTGTTGTCTCCTATACTTCTCCAGAGTGAACCATAGCAAGAAACTTAAAACCAAAAGAACTGGGTGCTAAATAGACTATCCGGACTCTTCAGCCATTTTTGTGAAGAGCCGCAACCCTGTGGAGTTGGTGTCACTGGCTTTAAGGAGTACAAGCAAGTACTGAATGTGGAACCAGCAGATCAGAGGGTTGGTCTGTGCAAATGAAGAATCTCTCGTATCCAAGAATAAAAAGCTTTGGAAAAGTACTTCAGCTTAAAACTGTTAGTCATGTTATTTGAAGTGAAACAATCTCAACTTTTATTCTCTCAGCCTTATGAAAAGATGAGCAGTGATTCCCAAGAAGTGTTATATTATGTTAAATCTCATTATTTTGTTGGCAAGACAAAGAGAATGGGGTGATGGCAAAACCAGTCCTGTCTGACTTGATTATGATAAGTGAGTCCTTTGGTGTCTGCACGATCTGGTAATGAGTTCGTCTGAAGAACACAGATGAAAATATTTTGAACATTATCGTTAGGGTGGAAAGGCTAGTTAGGTGCTCATGGTGCAGTGGGGGGAGATTTCTCACACAGAGATTAAGACATATAAAAGTAAAATTTATTTTATCCTTTAGAAGGACAGAGAGAATGAAGGGGGGAGAAAAAAGGGGGGGAGAGAAAAGGGGGCGGAGAAAGCAGGGAGAGGGCAAGAAAGAGAAGGGAGATGCCAGCAGCGAGGCCAAGCAGCTTGCTACTTTTATGGGAACAAAGAGAAAAATAGTAATTGTTGTGGAGTAATTAGCAGGCAGTCGCTGAGACATCAAGTTGTCCATCTTTCTTGTTTCTTCCGTTCCTGCAGACTTGGTTATCTCTGAGATGTAGTCAGGCCTATCACAGGGGATGTGATTTTTGCCCCTCAGATATGGTTTTGGGCAGAAAACAAAGGCCTGGAGTTTACCCCCCTGCTGTCTGGTCGGGAGCTTCTCAGGAACACCTTTAGGCCATGAAACAAATTCTAAAAGCCGAGGGCTGGTGAAATGTAAAGAGAAAGATTTACATTTCCTTTCTGCACTCTCTCCAGGTGTTTGCGAAAACAGAGTCCCAGCAGGTTGCCTGCTAGTTTGGGACAGAAACTACCAGCAAAGAGAAGGGAGAACTCAAGCTTGATCTTTAGCTGTTATTAGAAAATCAGGAGATTCAAGGCCAACCTTGCAATTATTTGTTGACATTTGAATAATTTTTTTTTCTGAGACAGAGTCTTGCTCTGTTGCCCTGGCTAGAGTATAGTGGTGTCATCATAGCTCACTGCAACCTCAAACTCCTGGGCTCAAGCATTCCTCCTGTCTCAGCCTCCTGAGTAGCTGACTACAGGTGTGCATCACTGTACCTGGCTGATTTTTCTATTTTTTAGTATGATAAGGAAGACTCTCATTAATCTAATACTAACCTATTACCTGGCTTCTGCAATCACACTTACCTATTGCATCAGCCACCTGAGACCCCACCCCTCAGACCACCCCAATCTAATAGAAGTGGGAAAAACTCGGTAGACAGGGCTCAGAATTTGGTGGTGTGTCCCCTCTGAGCCCACCAGCGAATAAACCTTGATTCTCCGACTCTCTGTGTGCCGCTTGGTTTGTCCTCAGAACCACTTGCTGTAACAAGTAGAGATGGAGTCTCACTTTTGCTCAGGCTGGTCTTGAACTCCTGAGCTCAAGCGATCTTCCCACCTTGGCCTCCCAAAGTGCTAGGATTACAGGTGTGAGCCACTATGCCCGGGCTGAATAAGTTTTAATTTTTAAAAAACTAAATATGCATTGCTCAAATAGGGTAGGTAAAGAGCCCCTTTTCCATCTCTTTGTGGATACTACCAGATACGCCTATTCAGAGCAAATTTGGGAGCTTGCTGGAGCGAGGTTTCTTGAAACAAAAGTCTGTTTAACAAAGTTGACAGTTTTGTTTCATATGAGAAAAGCTTTGATATATTAATGTCTTTTGCCTTTTCTACCCATGTACACATGTGTATTAGTCCATTTTGTGTTGCTATAACAGAATACCACAGATTGGGTCATTTATAAAGAAAAACACTTATTTCTTCCGTTCTGGAGCCTTGGAAGTCGAAGGTTGAGGGGCTGGCTTCTGGTGAGAGCCTTCTTGCCGTGGCATCTCCTAGCAGAAGGCGGATGTGCAGGAGAGCACGTCGGAGAGCAAGAGCAGACAGGAGAGGGCCGAACTCGCTTTTATCAGGAAGCCAGTCCTGTGACAAGGGCACCAATGCATTCTTGAGGGCACATTTCTCATGGCCTAGTGACTCCTGATTGGCCCCACCTCTTACTACCTTCACAGTGGCAATTAAATTTCAACAAGAATTTTGGAGAGGACATTCAAATCACAGCAACATGTTAGTTGTGAATCTCTGTTATCACAAAAACTAAAAATCTAAACCATTTCATTGATGTAAGATCTCATCTTTGTCTTAAACTAAGCTACAAAAATCGAATTTTCCCCTTTACAGACTTATATTTTATAAATTTATGTATTACTACTTGTAGCTCACTGTTTACTTTTTACCTTCAATGTTGAAAAATTAATAATTAATAATTGCTATTTTTATGATTATGTTCGGTCCATAGCAAGTGATATTTATTTTCCTTTTTTATATTACTGAGATAATGTTGCCTTTTTAAATTCTGTAAATTAAAGTTTAAAAAGTGAGTCAACGTGGGAGGATTGCTTGAGGCCAGGAGTTTGAGACCAGTCTGAGCAAGAGCAAGACCCCGTCTCTACAAAAAAATAGAAAAATTAGCTGGGCATGGTGGTGCATGCCTGTAGTCCCAGCTACTACAGAGGTTGAGGTGGGAGTGTTAGGTAGATAGGGAAGGATTCTGGGTCTCCTAGGGACAAAAGTGGGTGCTGTTGCTTTGGTGCAATTGCCCCACTTGGGAAGAAGGCCCCCATCTTGGTCCTGCCCCACCCTAATTCTCTCTGGAGCAACTGCCATACCTAGGGGAGCAGGGAATATCCTATGAATCTGCCAATCAGAACTTAGCACACCAGCTGCAAAAGAATGCAGAGGACTCTCTAGGCCATGGACCAAGCAGCATAGGTACCACAGAGTCAGGAAATTGACCTAGAACAACCCACATGCATAGTAATGCAACTCCCAACTGTCTAATCAAAGTGGTTCCATGGTGATGTCTGAGCCACTAGGGAGGTCCCAATCTGGGCAATATAAAACAAGACACAGACTATAAACAAGCCCCTTTTTTCACCCTTCCTTGACTCTCCTTTTGCTGTGACAATGGGTGTGGTCATCATCTGTGGCGTATGTACCATGCTCTGTAAACCTGTATCTTGCTCTTGCCCTATAATCCTGTCTTTCTCTCCTCAATAAACCTCATTTTCGTGCTTGCCTTACTTTAGTGTGTCTGGTCATTCTTCAGCCATGAGCGGGCTAAGAACTGACATTTTCAGACTAAAACCTGGCAGGAGGATCACTTGAGCCCAGGTGTTTGAAGTTGCTGTGAGCTTTGTTGAGGCCACTGCACTCCAGCCTGGGTGACAGAGTGAGACCCTGTCTCAAAAAAAAAAAAAAAAGAAAAGAAAAAGAGAAAAAAGTGAATCAGTCAAGAGTATTGCTTTTGATGTGGAGGAGTAATATCCTAATGAACCTCTTCTCCAACAGATAGCAATCATAAACTCTGGACACAATAAAAAACAACTATGTGGAAGATCTAGAGATTGAGCAGAGGTTTTAAGAAGGAATCAAACCATGGGTGAAAGGTTCAGAAAAAGAGTATGAGCCTATTTTTGCAGCTTATAACAGGCCACAGTCACAGCACAATGCAGGGCAATTGAGAAAGCCAGCCAGGTTTCTGGCATGAGGAAACATAAACCAGAGCTTGAGACAGATATTTCCACCTTTGGGGAAGATATTGTGAAAAAGAGAGAGGATAAGAAGAGAATCCCAAGATTCTTATGTAGACTCTGCCTAAGTCTCTGGCTAACCCTCCTACTGCAGACACAAAACATCTCAGGAAAGAACAAAAGAAATATGCTGAGCTTTGAGCTGTTGTCCATCACAGGAGAGACAGTTTGCAGAAGGATTCTAATCAAATTAATTCACTTCTAAAACAAATATCAACATTCATCAGAGGAAGATTATACATACACACACAGTCCCCACTCTTTAGACATAACAGAACCCAGAATCTCAACAAAGTAATATTTTTAATGTCCAGAATACAATCCAAAATTACTTGACATATAAAGAACCAGGAAAATATGACCCATTCTCAAGAAAAAAACCAAGCAGGCCAGGTAAGGTGGCTCACACCTGTCATCTGAGCAATTTGGAAGGTTGAGGTAGGATTGCTTGAGGCCAGGAGTTTAAGACCAGCCTGGGCAAAGTGGCGAGACCCTGTCACTACAAAAAATTAGAAAAATTAGCCAGGCATGGTGGCACATGCCTGTAGTCCCAGCTATTTGGGAGACTGAGGCAGGAGGACCAGCCTGAGGCAGGAGTTTGAGGCTGCAGTGAGCTATGATGATGCCATGGCACTCTAGCTGGCGACACTGTCTCAAAAAACAAACAAAACAAAAAGAAAAAGAAAAAAAGTGACAGAGGTCAGATCCAGTTGTTAGAATTATCAGGCAGGAATCTTAAAGTATTTAGTGTAACTATGCTAAATGAAGTGAAGGAAAAGATATGTATAATAAATTAAAAAATAGAAAGCCTCAACAGATAAATAGAAAATATAAATAGAGCAAAATGAAAAATTTAGAACTTAAAACATTAAATATCTGAAATAAAAACTTCATTGACTTGATTTAATAGCAATAAATTAATTTGATTTATTACTGTGTAAAGGAAAAATTATAACATCGTCTTATGGAGTATATGATACATTTAGATTTAATGCATATGACAATTGGAGCAGGAGCTGTATATGAAACTTAGTAATTTCAAGATTACATTTTATGGGGAGATGCAGTCCCAACTCTAGGTAAACTATGAAAAGTTAAGAATACATATATTTTGACCGGGCGCAGTGGCTCATGCCTGTAATCCTAGCACTCTGGGAGGGCGAGGCGGGTGGATAGGTCAAGGTCAGGAGTTCGAGACCAGCCTGAGCAAGAGCGAGACCCCGTCTCTACTATAAATAGAAAGAAATTAATTGGCCAACTAAAAATACATGTAAAAAATTAGCCGGGCATGGTGGCACATGCCTGTGGTCCCAGCTACTCGGGAGGCTGAAGCAGAAGGATCGCTTGAGCCCAGGAGTTTGAGGTTGCTGTGAGGTAGGCTGATGCCACAGCACTCTAGCCCGGGCAACATAGTGAGACTCTGTCTCAAAAAAAAAAAAAAATAGTGAACAATTGGAAACACTCAGATGACCCAAGTTAGGGATTATGCCAGCCATTTAAAATGACGATGTAGATCTAGCATATTAATAGGAAATGATGTTCATGATATTAAATCAAACAAAAAGATTACAAATTTCCTGTTTTTGTGAATGTTTAAAATACATATAAAATTAAAAGTATACTTTATAGAATATTTTATATATGCATGTATGTAGAAAAAATGAGAAGATATACATCAAAATAGTTACTGATTTTCTCCCCTCAGTTGTGGAATTGTACATGCATTTTTGGTCATGTTTGCTTGTCTGTACTTTTTAAATGTTCTGTAGTTAAATGTAGTTCATTTGTAACATAAAAGTTTCAAAAAGAAAAATAAAAGCATAAAATAGCATCATCAGGAAAAAAAAAAGAAAAGATAGGAAAACTGCCACAGGGTCAAAAATCATTCCAGCTAATATTACAAAGATTATACATATTACTTCACTCTTTGAACAAACACTAAAACTGGTCATGTTGAAAATGCAACGGAAGCCGGGCATGGTGGCTCACGCCTGTAATCCTAGCGCTCTTGGGAGGCCGAGGCAGGAGGATCGCTCAAGGTCAGGAGTTTGAAACCAGCCTGAGCAAGAGCGAGACCATGTCTCTACTATAAATAGAAAGAAATTAATTGGCCAACTAAAAAATTATATAGAAAACATTAGCCGGGCATGGTGGCACATGCCTGTTGTCCCAGCTACTTGGAGGCTGAGGCAGAAGGATTGCTTGAGCCCAGGAGTTTGAGGATGCTGTGAGCTAGGCTGGCACCAAGGCACTCACCCTCGCCTGGGCAACAGAAACTCTGTCTCAAAAAAAAAATTAGCCAGGCATAGTGGTGCAAGCCTATAGTCCCAGCTACTCCAGAGTCTAAGGCAGGAGGACTGCCTGAGCCCAGGAGTTTGAGGTTCCTGTGAGCTAGGCTGATGCCACGACACTCTAGCCCGGGCAATAGAGTGAGACTCTGTCTCAAAATAAAAAAAAAAAAATAAAGAGAGAGAGAGAGAGACAGAAAATAAAATGTATAACTTCTTCTACGTTTCTTTATGACTTAAGAAAGCAATAGAAAGTAGATTATGATCAAGGACCAAAAATTCTAAACTCTAGCTCTGCTGTGCTTTGGTTTTTGCAACCACTTAATGGCTGTATAATTGCACTAAATTACCTCTATGGACATTCTATGTTTCCCAAAATCCTCAATATAAAATAATAGCAACAGAATATGGTACACATATTTTTTTCTGTTACATGTCCTTGAGGGTAAAAAATTATATCTTATTCATCCACTAAAGAACCTTAAAAATGTGATGCAGCCATTTAATAAGTATTTATTAAATCCTTAAATTTATGTTCTTCCATATATCTCAATGGATTTGAACTGACTAAAATGAAACTTCATGTTGATATCAGAAGTTATACTATTCCAACACTCTGGATTAGGGCAGATTTTGGTTAATCCTTTTGTTTAAGTAAATCAACTAAAAGGAATGACTTAAAAACTTTTATATTCCATTTGAAAACAGAACATGTACATTTCCTAAGACTCGGAACTGATTACTCACCTGAGACCATGGTCTGTGATCTGGTAACATCCAGACAGACTGAGAAACAGAAGTACACGTCCAGTCTCTTGATCAGATTTTTCACTCCCAAAGTAAATGAAGTCTTTTCCCCTAGGCAATCTAGTCCTTGATGCTTTTCCACACATTGCGGAAGACTCTGGGAGTGCTGACATAGTTCTTAAAGCTGTTCCTGTACAGCAAAATGAATGACCACAATATGCAAAGGCTGGAGAAGCACATTGCTGTTGCCAACAGACACTAGTCCTTAGTCCAACAATATCCTTACTGTAACAACAAGAGGTGGAACAACTAAAATTGGATGCTGTTTCCATCACACAAAGACTTTCGACATTTCTGTGTCTCCATTCTACAGCATCTTCAATATCAGCCAAATCATCTGCATCTAACATCCAAACATAAGGAGAAGTGAAATTTTCAGCAGAAACAGGCTTAGTCCAGGGGTGTTCATTATCTATTTCTTCTCCAATGCCCTTGTTAGTTAAACTGTGCAAACAGGCATACTGCTTGGTGGACTGCATGGTAATGTCTTTATTTTTCCACATAGTTGAAGTAATTTTGCCTGTGGAAGTTTTCAAAAAGCCGCTCTGATGAGATGTCAGAGTTCCAAGAGCTCTGGAAATCTTCTCTAGGGCCATATCTGTGATTTTCTCACAACCAGACAGATCCAGATGCCGAAGTCTCTGGCAGCAACCAAGCCAAGACCAACTATAATTAAGAGGTAAAAAGAATATTAATGAATATTGTTAAATTCTTCAAAAGCATTTGACTATACATATGTAGATGAAAACTAGAAGAAATATTTTATATTTAATATAATCACTTTAACATTTACTGAATATCTATTGTCAGGCACTATTTTTGATTCCAGGAACACAAAAATACAATGAGAGTAATTAGTAACTAAGAGTATTGCTAACCTAACAGAATAGGATGGGAGAGGGATAAGGACCATAGAGACTTAAGTTTATCATTCTAAAAGTAACCAGTAGAGGAGAGGTTGTCTGCACATGAAAGAAAGAGAATAACTAATGATTAACAGAGGAAAATCCAGAAGTAACAAGCTCTAGGAATTGATAGAGCATTAGCCTTATTAGCCAGAGTAGAGTATACCTCTCCCACTGAAAGAGGAAAAAAAGTGCTGATATAAATGCTAGGGTGGAAAGGAGGAAGTGAGCTAGAACACGGGAGAAATTGGCAGTATCAAAAGAAATACACTCTTTGAAGAATGTAGCTTTAACAAAACGACACTATTTCAAAGTAACTGTGAAGAATGTAAGAGGCAGCTTTGCCCTCAGAGCCCAACTTCTTAAAAAGATGTAATACCAACCTACATGGTTGCACAGCAAGGCTCAAAGGCCTAGACACAGTATAGGACTACAGAGAGTTTAAGATGATACAAATAGGAGTTTTGGATCAGCTGGGACTTGTGAACAAGAGGCAAAGAATTGGAAGGTGCTATCCAGTTACAGCCATACATGATTGAGATTTGGTAGCAAAAAATAGTGTGATTAAACTGCAATTATATAAATAAGAAATTATAGAACAATTTTTTGTTATATTTAAATATTTAAACACAACTAACCTGTCAAATGCAGAATCTGAAATGTCAGTTTGGGTAAGATCCAGATGCTCCAGGTTAGGACAAAGCTCTAAAATCTGCCTAACCTATGAAGGGGGAGGGGAGGGTGGAAATTGTCAGTATGAAGATCTGTAGACTTTTAATTAGATAACAAATAACTATTAGTATATATATAATCCAATGGTTCTCAAACATCTGTGCAAAAAAAAAAAAAAAAAAAAATCACTTGAACAGTACACTAAAAATATTCTAGGCTCAAATCCCCAAGAATCTTTTTTAGTAGTTATGAGAATAAACCCAAGAAATTTACATTTCTAAGGAATACTCAAGGAGATTCTGATGTAGGAAGTCACAAGATACACTTTTATAAAACAGTGATTTCCTCTCACTTGCCCATATTACCATGCCTTACATATTATAAACAATCATATAAAACTGGGTTTCATCACTTGCAACTAAATAAAATGTTTAGCCTCTCCTAGTCTCAGTTTCCTCATCTATAACATATAGGCAGTATCTATGCTACAAAGATTGTGAGAACTGAAATGAAATAACATGAAAGCTAGCAGTGTATGCCTAACTCATGGGAAGGCACTCAATAATTGGTTTTTTCCTTTAATTAAACTCAGTAATAAGCAAATCAAAGTTATATCATTGCTATTTTTCTTAATACCCACACTAGTGCTAATTTATACATACCATTTTGCTGGAGACTGCAGAGCTGTATGCTAATACTAAAGTTTTTACAGAAGTACCAACATATGGTAGAACATTATGAATTAAGCCATGGAGTAAACGTTTTTCCATTTGTGCATTGCTGATGGCAATCGATTCCTCTGCAGACTCTTCTGTAAATATAAATTTAAAAGTCTAAGAACTTGATACACTAATTATAATTAGGATACTCAAGGACATACCAAATCATTAAATATGAAATACTTTGCTATCCTTATACTCCCCTATGTAAATAATTTCATTTTTAGGTAATGAAAAAAGTTTTAGAAAAAACTGTGAATACTGAAAGAATAGTAAAAGTTTTCTAAGAGAACAGAATATATGATATATCAAAAGAAAAATGGTCTGTAGTAAAAGCACCATCAGTTATTCTACCTAAATAAAAAGGACACAGAGCTAGAAGAGATTTGCAACTCAACTAAATTAGCCTGATCATAATGAATCAAGCAAAGAAAGGTACTTCAGAATTTTTAAGAAGTTAAAAACGAGCTTGCATTTTACTTAGCTTCTGTAAAGCTTGGATGTTTATAACAGGATGCACTACTATAACAACAACCACAATGAAAAAACTAGAAACTCCAATTTGATATAACAAAAACACACTATACTAAAAAGAATAAACTAATAATTTTATTGCCTTTCTCAGGATCCTAATAATATTATGCTTACCTAAAGACCTAACATGACTGTCTCTAAACATGAAAGAGTTTAACAGAGTAAGTTTAGGAAGTCTCATTTAAAACAAAACTGAGTACAGCTGACAAAAGGAATGTAAGTAGAAAGAATAATTACTGAATTTGCTATCCTCCTAAATATTCTGAAATTTTAAAAAAAATGAATTTGCTACTAGTGGTTCTTTGTTTACAGATATTATACTAAATTCCTCCTTTACCCAGATACATATGTAAAATATAAAGAGATAAAAATTACTTTAATGAACTCTATTTGTTCTATTCTATTACCAAGCCATTCTTTTGTTTCTGTGGCCTTTACTATCTAAATGTGTATACTACTTACTGTGAAATCATTTATTTTTTCAGTATTTAATAGTTGTAAATATTTTGGGGGTACATGTGCTATTTTGAAGCCTGTATATAATGTATAATGATCAGATCAGGGTAATTGGGACTGTAAAATCTTTAAAAAAAATAATTATACATTCTATGAAAACTAACTTATCTACAAGACTACTAAAGACAGCTAAACTGGAAAAGCACTGAAGTAGATGGCAGACCCAAAGTTTAGTCTTAAATCCACTAATCAACAAAACAGATTTATTATCTTTAAAAGGCTCAATTTTTATAGTATAAGCCTTTCCTTTCCAATATTGAAGGAAAACGACAGTTTTCACTTTGGCTGTCTTCAAGTGTTGAGGCATATACACCGAGTTTGGTAAAGGCTTTAAAATTCTTATCATGGGTATTATGAATTTTCTAGAATAAATAGAGTCTTCCTTAAGTTGACATCTGAGCTAAGACCTCACCTTCTTCAGGTCTTTGTTCAAATTTTTCAGGGTACCTTAACTAATCACTATTTAAAACTGTAACTTCTTTCCCCACTTCCTAGCATGCTTTCCTTCTTTATTTTTCTCCACACCACCTAGCATCATCTAACATAGCATATATTAACTGTTTTTACCGTCTGCCTCCCCACTCCAAATTTTAAGCTAAACAAGGCCAGGGTTATTTTATTTTTCCATTTTGTTTACCATTATATCCTTCATACCTAAAACAATGCCTGCCGTAGGTAAGCACATCACCAAATCTAATTAGAATAGAACTCTTCCTTATATAGTACCTCTCAAACTTTTATTTATACCAAAATGTAGCACATTCAATTCAGAAAAATGAACTACTTTTCCTGCTGAAATAATCTTTATACTTTATACTTATAAGTTCTTACTTTTCATATGTTTAGTTCTTGAGAAAGATTAGCTTTCTCAAGTACAGTTTTATAAATAAAATTTCCTACAGTTTCAGTTTTACCAAGGAGAAAAATACCTCATCTGTTAATTTTTTACTATTTCATCATCTCTTAGTAATTATTATCTATCTATAGATAGATAACATCTATCTATAGATATAGTATCTATTCTATAGAATACTATCCAAGACAGAATTTGTCTTCCTCTTTATACTCCCCCAAAGCATCTCCCTACACTTCTATTATACAGCACTTTTCATTACGTACCTTAAAAATTACATATTATAAATTCATCCCCATTTGTGAGTTCTTTAATGGTAGGAATAAGTCTTATTCACCTGAACTCTCAATGCTCAGTGAATAGCTGCACTAGTTTTTATAATTCCATACCATTTACAAACACTTTGCATATATATATGTATACATATGTATATTACTTCATTCTACAACCACCTTATGAGGCAAGTGTTATGACTGTTTACAAATCAGTAAGTAGACCCAGTAGCTTCATCTTCCTTCCTCTGGGCCACAGATGACCCAATCAATAAATGCTGTTCAACTGATCATTTAAAATGGCCCTAAAACACATACTGTAAACTATAAAGTACTATAATGAATGTACATTATTTCCGTAAGGAAAAAAGGCATCATTTTCTAATTTTTTATTTTAACATAAAAACAAATGGGAAACAACCCCATACACATTTTTAAAAACTTAAAATTTTAAATTTTCTTATTCCTTCAAGTTTTAAGTAGGTTTAGAAATAACAGTTTCTTTAGAAAACACAAAACACATAAATCTTAACATCTAATAATTAGAAGTACTTAATATAACATCAATTATTAAAACACCATGTCATAATTTTAATTCTAAACATGCTTACCAGATTCATCTATGTCAGCATCTTCATCCCATTCATGAAAAGCACGACTTTCATCTTTCCTATTTTTCACCCATTCTTCATCAGGTTCGGTATCAAGTTCAGTTGCAGGACCACTATACCAGTCACCTACTCAATGAATAAACAAATAAGAACAACAAAATAAAATTAGACTGCCTGTCATTATAAAAAACTAACCTATTTACAATAAAAACTCTTTACACACAGAAAATATCTGAGCCCTGGGCAATAGGCCAGGTATTTTTAGAAATATTTAATGATGGTTAAAAAAAAATAAAACTAAGTAAGCATTGGATTCAATTTCAGACATGCTGAAAAGAACTATGACTATGTGGGTTTGATTAACAATAATTAATTAATCAACAGTTCATACTTTCTCAAAGTAAAACCTTTCTCAAACTATGGAAAAAGAACAATAACTACAAAAATTTACATAGTCTGCTATGTACGTGCTTTGTAGCTACTCTCCAAACAAGAAGTTTTTCAATTGTCTTTTACGGTAATAAGCTTAATGGTTATAATCACATCTATAAAAAAAGTAATTATCAATAATCTTGGTACAATTTTAGAAATCACTGAAAACAACATAACATTTTTCCCTATTGTGGCTTCATACTAGCTTCTGCAACACCCCATTATGATAGCTAATAAAAGGAGGCAGAACTTTTTACTCTGTAGTGAATCAGTCAGCAATTCAGAAATAGGTGGGAACAGAAGTCAAAGGGAAAGATAAAGGTAAAGCTAAACCATAAATTCACAGTTCCAGGAGAATGTGTTACAACTAACTTACATGATAGCAAAGTGAGAGATAATGTAGAATTAATTTACTGAACTCTTAACATTACATCTAAACTAGAATTGCTCAACCTTGACATTATTGACAGTTTGTGCCAGGCAATTATTTGTTGTCAGGGGCTGTCCTATGGACTGTAGGGTGCTTAGTAGCAACCTTGGCCTCTACCCACTAGATATGAGTATAATAACCAAATATGGGACAAATATAGATGTCTCCAGACATTTCTAATGTACCCTGGAGGGGGGTAAAAATTAATTCTGATTGAGAACCACTCAAAACAAATACAATAAATAAATAAAAACCATTTTCATGGGAATTTTTGTTTAAATATATTAAAAACAGAAAAAAGCACATTTAAGATTTGAGGCTAGGCACAGTGTAACCCTAGCACTCTGGGAGGCCGAGGCAGGCGGATCACTCAAGGTCAGGAGGTCGAAACCAGCCTGAGCAAGAGCGAGACCCCAGAAATTAGCTGGCCAACTAAAAATACAGAGAAAAAATTAGCCAGGCATGGTGGTACATGCCTGTAGTCCCAGCTACTTGGGAGGCTGAGGCAGAAGGATTGCAAGAGCCTAGGATTTTGAGGTTGCTGTGAGCTAGGCTGATGCCGCAGCACTTTAGCCTGGACAACATATTGAGACTTTCAAAAAAAAAAAAAAAAAAAAAAAGATTTGAGTGACTTCACGGAAGTTAACACAGTATTATCATATTTGACGTTCATATCAAATCACATCTAATTCTTAATTCTTAAAAATTAAAAATAGCTGGACAAAAAAGTATTTGATATACCCATGTTTGCCTTATTTGACTTTTCACTCAATATTTCATTATCTTAAAATTAACAGAAAAAATTATTCCACATAAAATAACAATTCTAATCATTTAAATCATAAAAGTGCTATATATTACTGTGACAAATAAAACTGCTTTTAAATAAGACTCATAATTTAAATCAGATATAAAGTCACAAATAGAAATCTACAAAAAGAAATTAATGTGAATTTTGAGGCTAATACTCACCTAGAAGAAATTGTTTTAATTCAGTGACAGAAAATATAAGCCATATTAGTTGCATGTATCCCATAACTGCATATATTTATGAAAAGAAAATTTTAACTGTTCACATGTGAAAGTAACTTGCTGCTATGTAATTAGTTAATATGAAATTGTTATTTAGAGAATGAGGCATTACCAATCACAAAAAAGATGTTAAAGATAGATTCAGTTATTTTGAACCACCACCAAAACCAAGCCACAATGGTATCTCACATTTAAATTTTCTTTAACCTCATTTAGAAATGCATCATATTTAAATGTTATAGAATTTATTCTGTGTTTTTAAAATACTCACATTATCTAATTATTTAAAGCAGTTCTGAAAACCTATTAATTTAATTTTTAATTTATAATTAGGGAAAATTCCATAGTCAAGGGTAGAAAGAACTCGCATAATGAATCCCCATGTACCCATCACCTATCTTCAATAATCAACATTTTGCCTGTATTTTTGCATTTCTTCCCCAGATTATTTTTTCTTAATTATTTTAAAAGAAATGTCAGACACAATTTACTGATGAATGCTTTAGCATTGTTAACTTTTCAAACATGCCAACCAAGAGAACATCATCTAACTATAAAATCTACTTTTTGGTCAACCTCTTAGAGATTACCTCCCTGGCCTTGCTTATTAATGTCTAGTATTCATCTAGAAAAATCGGTGCCTAGTATTCATCTAGAAAAATCGCTGCACATATTGTAAAAACAAACTAAAAGTCTCATTTACCTACCTCTGGCCCAATGAACAGGGTAAAGATGTTTCCAAAGTGATCCAGTTTTTGCCAGCTGAGACCATTTAGTGCTTACTTGACTGCAACGACATAATTCTTGAGGATTAAGATAACTGAAAATTGACAGCATTACCTCAGGAGGAAGATGGGTTATACCTGTTGAGTGTTCTGATACTTCTGCTTCTGAAATAAAAAAGAAAAACTTTAGCAGTAAAGGCTAAAAGAACAAATGCAATAAGAAATTACAATCACATTTCTATAAACAAAATCTAGTGCCTGAAGTCAATTTCTTCCTGCTTGCAAGATGTGAAAAGGAAATGACATGTATTAGAGGTAACATGGGGATGTTAAACTTGTTAAGAGCCAGTAGGGTTAAACTATCATGGCCCAAATCATACTTCATCAGTGAGAACTACAATAGTGAACACAGAATTAACTTCCTCTTATGAAGGCGTCACAGAAAAAACAATACTCACTTTATAGTCTAAGTAGCATCATTTGAAAAAGGAACAAAACAGGTTATACAGCTTTAAATCAAAAGTGTAGAGTCAGTCAGATTATGAGATCTTCAAGGCATTTTTAATGACACACACAAATCTTACAACATTTTCCATTCATGCATTATGATTCCTGTCAGTACTTTCCTTGTTCCCTCTTTGATTTTCACATTTCATACAAAAGATCTGTGAAATCTGAATTTCTTAACCTATAAGTGCTTTAACCTACTTACATTATTTATGTTCCAGTTGAGACAACAAAATGTAAATACTTTTGATGCTGTTATACATTGATAAAGAATCTTTTATCAGTAATTATTGTAGAAAATAGTCATTGGATATTCAACAATGTATTATTTCAGTAATAATTTTCCAAAATGAAAATGAGAGGTTGGGCATGGTGGCTCATGCCTGTAATCCTGGCACTCTGGGAGGCCAAGGTGGGAGGATCACTCAAGGTCAGGAGTTTGAGATTAGCCTGAGCAAGAGCGAGACTCCGTCTCTACTAAAAATAGAAAGAATTTAAGCCAGGCGTGGTGGCTCACGCCTGTAATCCTAGCACTCTGGGAGGCTGAGGCGGGCGGATCGCTCAAGGTCAGGAGTTCGAAACCAGCCTGAGCAAGAGTGAGACCCCGTCTCTACTATAAATAGAAAGAAATTAATTGGCCAACTAAAGATATATATACAAAAAATGAGCTGGGCATGGTGGCGCATGCCTGTAGTCCCAGCTACTTGGGAGGCTGAGGCAGAAGGATTGCCTTGAGCCTAGGAGTTTGAGGTTGCTGTGAGCTAAACTGACGCCACGGCACTCACTCTAGCCCGGGCAACAGAGTGAGACACTGTCTCAAAAAAAAAAAAAAAAAATTTTTTTTGATTTGGCTATAGAAAATTTTAAATTATATAGGTAGCTTACATGGTATTTCTATTAGAACTGCTCCAGCTCCAACTAACCAATACACAAGAAACAAATACAGAGGGCCAAGCATCACTGTAACTGCCACTGGGAAACAAACACAAAAATCTATGCTGTGAAAAATTCTACTGAACAATCTTGTTCCTCAACCAATACACCTGCAAGGGAAAGGGGGAAAGAAAAAGAGGGAGAGAGAGAGATGGGGGAACCTTATATGTCAAAGAGACTTAAGAGACATGTCAAACAACCACAATGAAAGGACCTTATCAAGGAAAGTTGATATTTAAGACAATTAGAAAAC
>CAUYMX010061252.1:0-17049 GCA_963573855.1 Lepilemur septentrionalis
TGTTAAAGTAACACTGATCAGCATATTTCTTCAAATAGAAGAGAGGGTGAAGAATTTTGCCAGAGAACTAGAATGTATTTTTAAAAAGTATCAAATCAAAAATTGAAAAATGAGGTGCTAACTCACTGTCATTTCTTAAAATTGAGTAATATTCCATTATAAACATACACCAAATTTTAACAATCCACTCATGAATTGATGGGCACTTGGGTTGTTTTAGCACCTCTTATATTATCCTGGATTAAGCTTGAGCCCATTATTCGAAGTGAGGTGACGCAAGACCAGAAGAATGGGTCCCACTTGTACTCGCCATCAAACTGGTATTGACTGATTAACACTATGGTGCTCAAATGGTGGTAGTGATCACTAGGGAATTGGGGGGTGGGGGGTAAACCCACGTCTGAGCGACGTGGTGGGCACTGTGGAGGGGTGGGACATGCTTGAAAAGTAGTTGGGGAGCGGAATTAGGGGTCTCAATAGGGGAAAGGAATTCCTCTAAAACTGATTTATGTGATTAACTGTACACCTCAGTAAATTCCCTGAAAATCATTTAATTGTACACTTAAAATGGAGTAAAGGCATGATATGTAAAGTATACTTCAATAAAGAAAAAAAATTGAAAAATGAGAAATAAAACACCAAAGTTTAACTCAATGGATGAGTTTAATAACAAATTAAAACAAACTGAAGGGAAAAAATATCGAACTCACAAAAAGAGCTTTATGAAAAATAATTCATACTGTACTAGGAAGAGACAAAAAAATTGAAAATTAAAAAAGAGCATGAGACATGGGCAAAATGAAATGATTTAACATTTGTGTAATTGGATTTTCATAAGGACAGGAAATGTATATATGTGTGATATATATACATATGCACACACGTGTGTGTGTGTGTAAAGAGAGATGGAGAAGCAGAGAAGAGAGAGAGAAACAAAGAGAGAATGGAGTAAAAATAACTATTTGAAAAATTAATGAAGATTTTTTCCAAAATACATAAAAGCCATGGATTTAAGACTCCCTACAAACTCCAAGTGGGATAAAGACAAACAAACAATCAAACAATCACTCGTGTAAATACATTGTAGAAAACTTCTAAAAACCAAATTCAAAAAAGAAAATTATAAAAATCATCTGTAATACGGGATATGTGTTTGTGAGGAGGTGGGTTGATTACATTCAAAGGAGTAACAGTAAAAATGCTGGTCCAATTCCTAACTGAAATGATGGAATCTGAAAGATAATGTAATGATTTCTTGCAAGTGCTGAAATAAAATAATTTTAAACTTTGTGGAAATATTCTTCAAAAATGAAGGTAAAATAGAGACATCAAACAAAGAAACCGAAAGTTCATCTCTAGAACAGATTACGCCAGTGACTGCAGGGTGTACAGGGAAGGCTTCTGAGATGATGGTAATATTCTGTTATGATCTTGAGTGGTGGTTACAAAGACGTGTCCTCTCTATATAAAATGTTCGATCTGCACACCTCTGATTTATGCTCTCTTCTCTGTATGTTATACGCTTTGACAAATTATTTAATTACAAATATGTGACTCCCTTCTTACAACATTTCACTTTGTAGTAAAATTTCTTGAAAACATTGCCTATTCTTGACAGATCAATTCCATATCTCATTTTCTTTTCACTTTATCTCAATCTGGTTTATTTTTCCTTTTATAATATTTTAATTGGCACATTTTAATTGTACATATTTTGGGGGTACAATTTGATGTTTTGATACACACACATGTATGGTGATCAAATCGGAGCATTTAGTGGGACCATCACCTCATGCATTTACCATATCTTTGTGGTGAGGACATTCAAAAGTCTTGCTTCCAGCTATTTCATAATATAAAATACCTTCCTATTAACCATCATCACCCCCCTGTGCAATAGAACACCAGAACTTTTTCCTCCTATGTAATGGTACCTTTGTATCTGTTGACCAACCTGTCCCCAGTCCTTCCTCCTATTCTATCTCCTCCATCTCTAGTAATCACTGTTCTACTCTCTGATTCTATGAGATCAACTCTTCTTTTTTTTTGTTAGATTCCACATATGAGTGAGATCATGCCTCTCACCATATACAAAAATCAGCTTAACAATGGATTAAAGACTTAAATTTAAAATCTGAAATCATGAAACTACTAGAAAAAAATGGGGGAAATGCTTTACAACCCTGGGCTAAGGAAGTACTTTTAAAATAAGATCTCAAAAACATAGGCAACAAAACCAAAAATAAACAAATGGGACTCCAACAAACTGGAAAGCTTTTGCACAACAGGAAACAATTAACAGAGTGAAGATACAAACTAAAGAATGGCAGAAAATATGTGCAAGCTATGCATTTGACAAGAGGTTAACATCCAGAATATATAGGGAACTTAAACAACTCAACACCAAAAAACCAAATAACCCAATTTAAAAATAAGTCAATGACCCTAACAGACATTTCTCAAAAGAAGGTGTTCAAATGGCCTACAGCTACATGAAAAAATGCTCACTATCACGAATCACTGGGGAAATGCAAATCGGCCTCGTTTCTTTTTCTACAACTTCATTGACACTGTTTGAAATCATCGTTGCCCTCCCTAACATGTTGCAAAATGCAGGGACCACATGGGTCCCCATTTTACTTTGCATTTCAGGAAAATTTGACACAGCTTACCTCCTTCTCAAGACATTTTTCTCTCTGAGCTGCTTTGATACCACATTCTCCTAGTTTTTCTTTCATCTCACTGGCTGCTTTCTTTTCATATTCCTTTATGCACTCACACTCCTCTGCTTGACCTCTAAATGTTGGAGGACCATGGAATCCTGTCCAGATACTCATGGCATTCCTAATTCAAACTCTCTTCTGCATTCATATCTCCAGTTCAACTTAAAAGTTGAAATCTAGACACATATGTTTAGTTGTCTATATCAAGGATCAGTGCACATTTTCTATAAAAGCCTAGATAATAAATATTATATCTTGGCCTCTGCGAGCCATATGGTCTCCATCACAGCTACTCAGCTCTGTTGTTATAGCATGAAAGCATCCCGCAACAATACATCAATGAATGAACACGGCTGTATTCCAACAAAACTTTTTTATCAAAATAGGTGGCAAGTATGACTTTGCCCAAGGACTATAGTTCGTTAATTCCTGGTCTATATAATACTCACTCTTGAACCTCTAATAGATATTTTTATATTAACAAGTTTGAAAGATTCCTTCTTGTGATGGCAAATTTTATGTGTCAACTTGGCTAGGCCACCGTACTCAGATATTGGGCCAAACATTAATCTAGATGCTTCTGTGTAGTGAAGGTATTTTTCAAGATGAGATTAACATTTAAATCAGTAGACTTTGAGTAAAGCAGATTTCCCTCTATAACATGGGTGGGCCTCATCCAGTCAGCTGAGGCTTTTAATAGAAAAACAGAACAGACCTACTTCCCTGGACAAGGAGAGAATTTAGCCAGCAGAGTGACTGCCTTCAGATTCAAACTTAGACATTTCCCTGGGTTTTCAGGCTGGGCTGGTCTACTTTGAAGAATTTGGAATTGTTAGCCTTCACAGTTGTGTGAAACTGTTCTTTAAAATCTCTCTCTCTCTCTCTCTCTCTCTCTCTCTCTCTATCTCTCTCTCTCTCTCTCTCTCTCCACACACACACACAAACACACACACACACACACACACACACACACACACACACGGTTCTGTTTATCTGGAGAACTTTGACTAATACACTCCCCAATCTCCATGCTCTTTTCTACAACTCCATCATCATTATGATTTGAGCCATCACTATTTTCCACCTACATAATTTTGATATCCAATTAATTAATGTCCTTTTAATCTCTCCTCCCCAGAGAAGTCAGAGTGATCTTTGTTAATACAAGATCATGTCCCTCCTTCTGCTGAAAACTACTCAAAATAAACCCAGAGGTCCCACCAAGGCTTGCTAACATGTGGAAGGGAAGATATAAGACATTGAAGCGTGCTCTTTCTCCTAAATCAAACAGCTATTCTCTGGCTCCAAGGTACACAACAATGAGGGTCCAGTGTTGCCAGATCTTTTGTTTTCTTTTTTAAATAAAGGCCAGACATCCAGGGTTCTTTGGTCTTTATAATTTCTCAAACTCCTTTCAGAGTTTTTGCAGCTCTTTTAGATTTGGCTTATCTTTGCATCTTTCTACATTGCTTTCTCCCACACCACTGTCTGCACTTCACCCTCCAGTCACGGCTGTCTAACTGTGATTTTCCATCTGCATCATGCTGTCTCCCACCTCCAAGCCTTGGTACCTGTTGTTCTTGGGACTCAGGCTTCCCTCCACCTCCCATTCCTTTGTTCTTCCGTTAATGCTTTCTTCTTCCATACCATTTAGTCCATGAAGACTTTCTTGACTCCACCACTTCAAGCTGAATTAGTTGCCCCTCCTTGGGGCTACTGGACTCCCTTATGCATTCCCATGAGAGCTGGTACTCATGCTGCATTTCAGTTGTCTATGCCAGTAGGCTGTGGACAAACTGCTCAAGTACAGACACAGTTATCTTTGATTCCTTTGTGTTCAGTACAGGAATGACCATGAAAGAGATTGAGCGCTGCTCCTGAGTTTTGACTGGTTAAACTGATTAAAATAGCATCCATTTCCCTGAGGCCCCTGTCGCTATCCAAGGTGCTGGTCACCCTGCCCTGCCTGGCTCCAGGCAGCCTTCCTTGTGAGAGCATGAGTGTGGTCCCCTGCTCCTTGTACCGAGTTACTAGATGAGGCTACCTGCTCACTTAACCTCTATACTTCTAGAGTCTACAGCCATCTCAGACCATCAGAATTAAGTTTATGCTTTAATACAGGGTCTCAGTTGCTCATTTGCACCTCTGGGGTCAGTATCTGCCCCCAGATTGAGTTTCTCAGTATCTGTTCTGACCTTGAGGGTAAGCTTCTGTCCTATCTCAGCCAGGGCACTTCCCAAACCACCCACCCACTTCCTGCATAAACCGTGTGCCAACCCTCACACCTTTCTCCACTTGTCTTGATATAGGATACCTATTCTCACCCCTGAGAATGTCTGAGAAACAGTTCCTCAATTCTTTTTCTACTGGGGGAGGGTTTTTTTTTTTTTTTTGAGACAGAATCTCACTCTGTTGCCCAGGCTAGAGTGTCATGGCATCAGCCTAGCTCACAGCAGCCTCAAAATCCTGGGCTCAAGCGATCCTCCTGCCACAGCCTCCTGAGTAGCTGGGACTACAGGCATGTACCACCATGCCCGGCTAATTTTTTCTATATATTTTCAGTTGTCCAGCTAATTTCTTTGTATTTTTTAGTAGAGACAAGGTCTTGTTCTTGCAGGGGAGGGCCTTTGAATGGGAGAAATTTCAGGTTAAAAGCACAGACTTTACATTTCCTCAGACCTAAGTTTAAACCCTAGCTTCATTAATGACCAGATATACAAAATTGAGCCTCTGAATCTGTTTCCTCATCTCTAAAATAGGAAGAATAATGCATGCCTCATAGAGTTATTAAGAAAATTGAAGCTAATGTGCTTAAAAGCACTTAGTTCATAAGCTTTTTAATTTTTTTTAAAGTATTAATAAGTAACAGTTCAGCAATGGTTTCCTCCATTGTCCCAGTCTGAGCTGGGCCTGTCTCTGTCCCTGTGGAACATTCCCTACCTTCTCCTACTCTCTCCTGGCAGCTGCTTTTGCTACTAATAACTCCCGCCTGTGATCTCACAGTTCACTGCAGCAGCTGGCTCAGAGTGGAAAAAACACATGAATCAGACAGGAAGAGAGGAGGAGGAGGCTAAAGACAGAGGTTCCAACTACCTAGATGACAAGGAACAGAAGAGAGAAAACACAGGAGATTTTAGTAGGATTGCGGGGGGCGGGGAGTGCTTTCCTGCCAAGTGAGATGGGTTTAAACTTCTCCCTGTAATTGCCACCCAATTCACTGGGGTTAGGCTAATTGCTTCTGGGAGGGGCAGCCAATCAGGGATTTGGCAACTAAAAGGGAAAAACCACAAATGAGATCTGTCATGTGATGTTCAGGCTGAAGAAGAAAGGAAAGAAAAATGGAGGGAGAGTGATAAAAAAGGAGGAAAGGAGGGAAGGACATATCCCAGGAGTCTTCCTGTCCCATTAGCCTTCCTGATATGCTTGGAATTGGGCTTCACAAGACTCATGCAATTAGGAATTACTTTCATAAAATTTGATGTTTATGAGAATAAGTTCAATTCCACAGTGTGACACTCAAGGCCATTTAAAATATAGTCCCTTCTGAACCCTCTCTCCCCATCTCTGGCCACCCCATCCCCACGTGTACATAGAAATAGGTAGTAACATATTAATAAAATGTTTATTGAGTGTTTGCCAAGTGCCAGGTTCTATATCTGCCTTCTCTCATGTAGTCTTCTCAACAACCCTGGCGTAGGTCCTAATATTACCCTTATTTTCTCTACAATAAACCTGAGGCTTAGCAATATTGCATTATTTTATGGCGTCACAGATTCAGCATGACACTGAGCCATGCATCCTGATAACAAAAAACATGATGATGATTGCTCAATGGCTTTTTCTTTTTTAAAACGTTATGTTTAAATGTATGTAGGTGCCACCTAGTATGTGTCAGGTTTTGCCATAGGCACCAGGGATATAGTGGTGAACAGCACCAACCTAGAGAGATTATATTACACAACTCTTCAAGATCAGACAAGTAGCAAGCGGCAGAACCAGGATCCCAGCCCTGGTCTTCAACTTTCAATTTTATTTCGCTATTACACTCAGCTGCTTCCCAATTCACATGTCTTCATATTCAAAGAGGCTATTAACCTACCACATCACCACCACCTGGGGCCTGCAAAGCAAAGCAAATGGAGTTAGCATCTTTGTAAATAAATACGAATTGCCTGAGTCGGAACTCATTGGTCCCTGGGAAACGCCACCCTCTATCTTTGAAAGATGTTAGAAATGATATTGCTCTCCTGGAGGAAGTTTGGGGTTCAGGATAAAATGACTGAAGGGCCAGTGCCGGATCTGTGTGATCCTGGCACTGTGTGATCCTGTGTTCCCTTCTTAGGTCCTCATCTGTAAATCGACAAGGATGAATGAACTGGTTCCAAGGTCCCTTTAGCCTTTGTGGGAAGGAATCTATTAACAGCAGTTTCCCCCAAAAACTTGTAGTTCAAAATGCTTGAAGACTTGGAGTTCAATGAAAAGAAATTAGGGGGACAAGGTTTGACTAATTGAAGCACAATCTTTTAAACTCCTCTTACCCTGCCAATCTATTAAAATGCTGGAATGTACCCTCAGGCTTAATTAGCCGCAAGTTTCTCCTAAAGGCTTTAAAATACAGAAACCTGAGCTTTTTCAGGAGAAAACACACATGGGCAATTGTGTTGATGCATTCCTGAGGCTCTATCCAAAAACACATTCTACTGTGAAAGTTGTCCTTAGGTTTTTCTTTTCCAGAACCTGGGTACAGAGGAGTAGTTAAAAAGCTTAAACTCAGAAACCACCCAGGAAAGATTATGGGTTTAACTCTGATCCCTTTACTTCTCTTAGCCTGTTTCTTTCTCTGTATGTTGGGAATAATTATTCTGCTTCCCTCCAGGAGCATGGGCACACAAGTTTATGCAGGTATAACTTAGCTCATACCAGAAAGATAGTGAGATGCTCAACTGATCAAGAGTGATGTCTACAGGGTCATAAATGTGCCCAGGCTCCTTGGAATATTATCATACTGGCTTGGATAGTTTATTACCATATTCCAATATTATCATACTGTCTTGGAAACACAGGGACCTTTTTGCTCGTAACTTGTGTCATTCGGCACTTTCCAACGAGAGAGAGAGAGAGAGAAACAGAGAGAGAGAGAGAGAGATGGGAAGCCTTTGGAAAGTGTGCTTGGTTGGAGAGCCAGCCAGGCAGTGAGCACTGGACAAGCCATCAGTTTGCACAGAATTGTTGGTAATGGCCGCCTTCTCCCCTCCCTCTGGCTGGCTCTCCACTTTGATGAGGGCCGGATTGCTTTTGCAGAAAAATCCTGGTCCTGTGTTAGAAGGCATGCTTGCTCCTGCAGGGGGTGACGACAGAAGAGCAGCACATGGGGCCTGACGCTCATGAATCGCGCAGCACAATGCCCCACTCCGCTAGTCCTGCCCTACACCCCAGCCTCAGCTCCCTGTCTGCGTACAAGCTCAGAGCTAGAGCAGAAGCCTGAAACTTGGGGGAGATGCAAGGGACTCTGAGAACGAGCCCTGCATCACTTATTTATTTTTCCCCCAACCATTGTTGAAGAGTATTTAGCAAGTGTATTTCCTGAAGGCCGTTCTTTTTGTAAGAAACCCCACTGGTGATTTAATTAAGCCTACATAAATGCTAAATAGGATTCAACCAGAATCGGATTTGCTGATTTGTATGTGTTGAAATAAATTCCTTGTTCTGTTCTAATTGAATAGATCGAACACAGACTGTATTTGTTCTTATCCTGCAGCCACTTTCACGGGAGCGATAAATTGGAAATGTTATCTGGCTTGATACGCCAGTTTTTCTGAGAAAATCACTCTGCCAGTAGTGAGGAAATGGGAAAGCAAAAAACATCTCTGTTTTTGAAGTCATATGTCACAAACCAAGGAGACTCAAAAAAAAAAAAATGTGTAGAAGATTATGACCACTGCTGGCAAGGATATGGTAAAATAGGTACCTCACATATCCCCAATAATGTTGAAAATTAATATAACCCTATCAAAAAAGCAATTTGGAGACATTAAAAGAGCTTGAAGATTATCATCAGGCTTCATGCATCCATCCATGTATCCCACATATGGGAATCAATTCCAAAGAAATTATCACAACTTGGAAAGAAGCTGTATGCATGAAGATGTCCATTACAGTGTTAGCTATAGCAGCGAAATTAAAAAAAAAAAAAAAACAAAATTTTTTGCAACAACCCCCAAATGGAAATGGTTAAGTCAGCTATGACACTTTCTCAATAGAATATTATGCAGCACTTAACATGAGGGTTACGTAGATTATGTGGAAGAATACTTGGAGTACAATATTAAGCTAAAATAAAACTAAATGCACATACACATCATAATTGCACCTTTTAAAAATATGACAGCATGAAATATGCAGAATAGGCAGCTGCATAGAGACATAAAGACAGGCATAGTGGCTGCTGGAGCCTGAGAGACTGGAGAATGGGGGGGTGACTGTATGTGCACACAGGGTTTCCTTTTGGGGTGGTGAAAACATTCTGGGACAAGATACTGGTAATATTTGCACAACCTTGTGAATGTAATAATACCACTGAGTTGTACATCTTAAAACGGTTGAAATGGTTTCATGTGACATATATTTATCGCAATTTAAAAAAAATGGCAAAAGATGAAAAATAAAAGTACCTAAAAATTTGAACAGCAGTTATTTTAGGAGGGTGGGATTATGGGTGAATTTTGCTATGTTTTTGAAATTTTCTGTAACATTCATATTACAGAGAGGCAGAATCAGGTGGTATCAGAATGCAGCCAAGAAGGCTAGGGGCTGTGGTTTCCCCAAACCCCACCCCTTTCCCAGCCAATGTAGATCTGATATGCCAAACCTGGAAACTGAGGCAAAACCACATCAGAGGATTGAACCCATAAGAGAAACAGTGGGAAGCAGTCTAAGGAATTCAGTATATAGAAAATCTGGTATATAGAATTAAGTACATAGAAAATTTTTCAGTGCTTCAAAATCATCTTCACTTCCCTTCTCAATAATTATCCATTTTCTCCTCCTCACAGTATGCTATCAGAATGAATTCTAAACAGGTACTACAGTTTTGCCTGTTTCTGACTTTACATAAATGGAATCATACAATGGCTATTCTTCTGTGTCTGGCTTCTTCATGCAGAACTATATAGTCGTCTGTGTTGCTGCACATGCAAAGAGCTCATTCATTTCCAGTATATGAATATACCACAATCGTGATCTGACTTATGTTACTAAAGAGCTTGTGGCTTCTGGTTTTAGCTCCAATAGGTAAAAAGCTTGGAAGTCATCATTCCTGCCATCACCACAAGGAAACAGCTGCACTAACTGAAAATCAGTCACTTTTCTTAGATCCATTAGCTAATTGAGATTGCAGGACAAATTGCCATCCCCCAAACCCGAGAGAGGCAAGCAGAGAGGAAAATAGACCAGCTTACCTGAAGCGCAGGCTCCTGGAGCCAGTGAAAGGTAGGAACACTTACACGGTAACTTTGGTGACTTTTTGGAAGCTGAGTATGGAACAGATAGGAGTTAAAAGCTCCTGGGAGCCCAGTTTAAGGGAGATCTCCACACTTTGAGGAGTTTTGTCTCTAGCAGTCCTGCTAGGTTCTCACAGTGAAGAACAGGGAAAAAAAATAATAATGAAAACTTCTGTCATGTTTGGCCCAGGAAGGAGAAGGTGAGGATTTTGAAATAAGGCCACAGGGCATTCCACAACAAAGACCTACCTGGCGAGAGAAAAGACATTACCAGAGTCTTATCCCAGGTGGAGAAAGGGAAATACTGAACTCCAGCATCCTGTTGACCACATTTTCAGAGCTCTTATATGATACTGTGCATTACAGCAGAAAGAGCAACAAGGATCAGACCCTATTTAAGAAAGAGTTTCTAGGAAAATCCAGAGGCAACTGGGGAGACAAAAACAGGGACATTAAAATAAATGTAAGCCTGTGACACCTACAGCTACAGTAAACACAACCTGAGTCCTAGCCAGATAAACATGAAATCTCGGTAAAGGCTTACCCATCTTAGTTGCTGTTACCCAAATACATCATGTCCAGCTTTCAACAAAAAAGGACTAGGCATGCTGAAAGATCAGTAAAAACACAACCTGAAGAGACAACGCAAGCACTCAGACCAGACCCAGACATGGAAAAGATGTTGGAATTATCAAACCAGAAATTTAAAATAACTACATATAGGACGTGGGCTCTAATGGAAAAAGAGGAGAACATGCAAGACCAGATACATAATGTAAGCAAAGAGATGGAAACTCCAAGAAAGACTTGAAAGGAAATGGAATAAATCAAAAGCATCGCAACAGAAATGAAGAACCTTTTGATGGGCTCACCAGTTAACTGGACATGGTTGAAGAGTCAGTGAAATGAAGGTATGTCAATAGAAACTTCCCTAACTGCAACGCAAAAAGGCAAAAAAAAAAAAAAAGAAGCAGAAGAGAAACACAAAATGGAATATCCAAGCATTGTGAGGCAATTATAAAAGATATAATACATGCATGTTATATGAATACTAGGAAAAGAAGAAAGAAAAGAGCAGAAAAACTATTTAAAATGGTGGGAATTTTATAAAATTAATGACAGAAACTAAAGAATGATAACAAATACAGCACACTAATTGTAGATGTTAATAAGGGAAATTGTTCTGCTGACGGTGGGAGGGGAGCCCGGCGTGTATACGGAAGTCTGTACTATCTGCTCAGTATGTCCATAAATCTAAAATTGTACTAAAAATAAAGTCCATTTAAAAAAAAATAAGAACGTGAAAACAAAAAGCTGTGCACAAACTATGGGAGGAGCACAGCAGGAAAAACAAAACAAAAAAACTATTCATTTTTTTAAAGCTTGTCATGACTGCCTACGTCCTCTGTGCCTCATTCGGGGGGTAGAGGCGAGCTACCTTGGAAACACAACCTTCCTTCAAATGTATTAGGATTTCTCCTCAGAGAGTTCGCTGGGTGCTTTAATTGTCTTGTCATCTGTTTTATCAGCTGGTGACAAAGAGCTGCACTTGTCATCCGAATCAATTTGACAGTCGGTGCGCCACTTGATGGGGTGCTTATGGAGTCGAGGATATACCTGCATTTCTGGAGTCAGTCTGCCTGGGTTCGATCTCAGCTCTACCACTTAACGAGCATGCAAGCCTGAGTTTTAACAAATCATATAGGGGAAATGTTCGTATTTACCCCAAAGACGGTTGTGAGGATTAAATAAGCTAATCCCTGGTTCCTATTAAGTGTGGCATAAGTGTGAGCTTTTATTTTTATTATTTATAGAGGTTTTAGCCAATGCTCACATCAAATAGGGGCAAGATGAAAGATTCCAGCTCAAATTATTTCTGGACTGTCAAAGTACATAAAAGCAAAGCTAAGATAGGATGCTTAGAAGCTGTAGAAACACAGCCGAGAGGGGGAGAAAAAGAGGAGAGAAATACAGGTCAGAATGGCTTGAAATCTCTTCTGCAATTTATCTGGGTGCCCAATATAGCTCACCCCCAAATCCCTTTAATAATCTCCTCTGTAAACTTGACCCTAACCTTGTGCTCTCCTGAGCAGAAAATAGCGACACACTCTGCGGCTTTCCCTCTAAGGTTCTCGGCGAACTCTGGCCCGAGGCTCCACCTCTGGGACCTGAACCAGGAAGGATCCAGGCCCTTAACAAAGTGCCCGTTTGTTGTGCTCGCTCTTGGTGTTGATATTTTGCTCCACATGCCGGGGGCCCATCACTGGGAGAGGAACATTTTCAGAAAATAAACAACATTGCTGTCTTACGCTTTGCAGGCTAGAAGCTGTTAATGTAATCTGGTTTCTTCACTTTGGGGAGCCTCATGCACCCAAACTGCCTTCCCTCAAGTCTGAAAAATCACAGGACTCTTTAGACACCCGAAAGAACATTATGATGGCACCCGTCTGTGAGGGTCCCCTCCACAGACATGTTGCCAAATGGTTTCTTGCCCCTCATGTTTGAGTCTTGCTTCTGCTGTCAAGATCAGGGCAACTTCAGCAGCACTGACGGTTTGCTGCCTCGGGCTCTGCTTCCTGAAGACATGTGGGTCTTGGTAAGTTCTTCTCTCGCCGTCCTTGCTAGACTGCTTTTGCAACCAAGCCCTGGCCCTTCTCATCGCATTTTGCCCGAATGGTGGAGAAAAGCTAATCTCTGCAATCCTTGTTATTCCTCCTACATTGCCCACATTTATTGCTCAATAAACCACAAAAATCCTTTTGTGACCCTCATTCTTCGTCTCTCTCTTCCTCCTTTCACTACTGAATTTAAAACTCATACATTAGGCATGTGCTTTATGATATTTGTGTCACCTCCCTAAATTGTAGTGCAAAAAAAAAAAAAGGAGGAAAAAAAAAAAAGCATCTGTTCAAATTGACATTTCCATCTCGGCTCACTCATTTGAGAGTGACAGGCTATAATTTGCCAACAGGTTCACATGCAAATGCATAGGTTAGTGCTGACATCATGTGATTTTTCTACCGTTGCCATCTCCAGCTCACGCGTGCTACACAGGAGGCCGCGCTTAAGTCAGCAGATATTGCAGGGAAACAACAAGAAAGAAAGCAAAAAAATAAAATAAAATAAAAAAGCTTTTGATTTCCCTAAGTGTCTTAATGCACCGAACACAACGATACACTTAGGTCTATTTGGTATAGCAGATGGGTGGGTCAGAGCATGCATCAGAGTGCTGCATTGGTTGAAGAAAGCTGGCTTTCCTCTTATATGCACTCAATCTGGTGCAAACACATTTAACCTTTGACTCTGTAAGTAAACAGACTTTGTAGCCAGGGAAACCAGGATCAGCTTCTAACTTCAAAGACAGAGGGCAGCCAGCAATCCAAGGTGAGAGAGGAAACCACTGGAAATACAGTTTCCTCTTGCTTCCAGTGGTACTCCCCTTATCCAATTATGAGAATCCCCCGGCTAAAGCAATGCTCACTTGCTGACTTGCCAATGGTCTGGCCGAGACAGGACCATACTGGCTTTGCTCTTTTTCTTTCTGTTTCTTTGCTCCCCACTGCTTCTTGCATCCTTCTCCTTCCGTCTGGATTCGATTTTTTTCTTGCTGGGTTATAGCCTTTAGAGGTTCTCTCAGCAAGGGTCTCTTTGGTGGTAAATTCTCCTACTCTTTGCATAATCTTTAATATAATACATTTTGTCATTTTTGCCTGTAAGCTTACTTTTAGCAGGAGCTGTCATTACAGCAGTCATGCATGTGCCAAGGTTTGGGAGGACTCCTACCGTCTGGTTTTATGATTGCCTCTGCAGACCTTCCCCAGTTTCTGGCTAGCTTTTATAATACATTCCTTTCATGGCTTGGAGTTTCTACTCTGTATGAGGAGTTAGAACTTAGGCTCATCCACTACATTGCATTAAGTCCCAGGATTCTAATATTTTGTGAGTAACAACTTTTTATCAGCAACCTAGGCAGGCATGCACTTTTGGGTTCTGTTCTGGTGCAGGAAGGGAAGTTTTTCCTCCCTGTTAATAGGCTTAGCTCGTGCTTCCTGGCACCCTGCTTTATTAGAAATTCCCATTCCTTCTCCTTTCAGCCCTTAGAGCTCACAGCCTCTACTACAGTTTCTCTCCAAGAGCATCACAATTGCAGCCCCAGGGAGTCAGATCCTGCTTCCCACAGAGCCTGGGAGATCTCTCATCATCTACCTGGGGATCACCATTCTTGCTTGGAACTCAGATTGTATTTTATTCAATTAAAATTATTTTATCTAATCATTTTATACTTTAGAGCATACAGAGAGTTTTACACAAGGTTTTATTTCACTTTGCCAACCAGGGACCCTGCACTCACTTTCTGCAACTTTTTCTTACCGATTTGAAGCTTGTGGCAACACCCAGGTTTGCAACTGTAGCCAACTCTCAACTCTCTGATCATTGAAGACTCCAGCCCATCATGGGCTTCAAAGCCATACTGCATGCATGTTATGAAATGAGAGCCCCAAAGATATTTTGAGCAAAACTTGTTTGGGGAACCAAGATCTGTGTGAGGCTTCCTGAGCACCTCCTTGAGCTCTAATCATTACCAGATCTAGTTCTGGTGCCCTGGGCAGCTACTCAAAAGTGAGAGAAAAAAACAAAACAAAAACGAAACAAGGTGAGGCTGCTGCACCTGGAATGCGAAGTCCAGCATCTCTCTGCTGCCCGTGGCTGGCATGCATCGCATCCCTGCTACAGTGCAATGTTTCTTGTTTGGTCTAACGCCTCTTTCTTTAAAGACAAGAAACGTGTTTTTATCATCATTGTCTTTGGCAGCCGAAAGAGTGACTCAGTCCTCATGGTCTAGAGTAGGAAGAAAACAATAACCAGATATCAGAATTAGGGATTAATATCTCAGCAGCCATCCTAAGAAAAGACTCTTGTGATTAGAGATGTCTTAATGGCCAGTGGACATAAAGTTACTGCCTTTGCATCCTGCCAAACTGTTTGGTCCGTGTGAATGTTTAGCAAATATTGCTCAGACAGGACTTGCTGGTTCAGGTGACATTGTAGGATAAACCCCACACAAAGCCAGGATAGACAAGGCAAGAGGTTTCTGCAAAGAGGATGGGTCTTGGCAAATACTAATAGAATATTCCTCATGTCTTTAAGAGGTATCCTGTCTATAGGAGAGGGTCAACCAAGACAGTTTCAAAATGCTCTTTCCCTACAGGAGCCTGTAGCATCCATGATTCTTAGGGGGAAAAAGGGCTTTTCTACTGAATGTTAGCTTCCTTTTCTTTCCCCCAGGCGTCTCCCAGGGTGGAGAGGGAATTCTCATATTTATTGCGTGCTTAATCTCTGCCAGGCAGGAGTTTTATCTATTTTTGACACATCTGACAGATCTTTTAAAAGTAAAATTAGATCATTCTGTTCTCCTTTAAAAACTATTCAAGGGGTATTTCCTTTGCACTCAGGAAAAATATCCAACTTCTTATTTTCACGTAATTGATCTGATCACTGTTTTCTCACCGATTTCGGGACTTATCACAGCTCCCCTTGCTCCCCAGCCACCTCTTTCTGCTTCTAGACGGGTTTCCAGCTCATTTCCACCCAGGGCTTCGGTGCCTGCTGTTCCTTTTTGTCAGGGACACTTTTCCCTATATCACCATCTCATTTGAATCTCAACTCAACAACTCAAATTTTATTTACTCAGAGAAACAGGCTCTGACTGCCCTATCAGAACAGCCCTTCCTGGCACTAAGCACATCAGCCTGTTTCATTGTCCTCATGGCTCTTGCTGTTATCTGCAATTATTGTCTTTATTTATTTGTTTACCATCTCTGTACTCCACTGCCATAAGGACAGAGGTCTTGCTGGTCTGATTCATCAGTGTATCACCTGCACCTAGAGTTGTTCTGGTCCTTAGGAAGCATAGTGACTAAGAACACGGCCTCTGTAGTTGGCTGTCCCGCGTTCAGACCTTAGCCCTGCCATTCATTAGCTGTGTGACCTTTCTCCTGTTGCTGAACCTCTCTGTGCCTCACTTTTAGAGTGGTGATAATAACAATAATTCTTATTTCACAGAATTGTTCTAAGGATGGGAGGAGCTAATGTGTATAAACTGTTTTGAATAGTAAGCACCTGACAAATAATAGTTATTATCATTGATTATATGTTGAATGAATGAATCAGGTGTTTTCCTATATAGATTTCTTTTTACGTCTCATGGCAAATGTGATTATATTCATTTTAGGAGTGATGTGAAGAAAGTTACGTGGGTTTTTTGCAGCAAGAATGACTTGGGCAAGGGTTCCCTTCCAGATCCCCCTGACTCTGAGCCTCAGGCACTGTTCTAGTATCCCTTCTGCTGTCACCATCTGTGCTGGGTCTTGACTTTGTGCTGGAGTCGACTTTCCTGAAACCTCTTGTCCCCACACCTCCCTGGCTGGTGTCAGCCTGAGCCTTGATGTTGAACTAATCCCCCATTTGCCCCTGCGTGTGCTGTAGAGCATCCCAGTCAGGTCTGCTAATTCCAGCCTCTGTCCCAGCAGCTCTCAATGACCTCAGCGAGGAGCCACAAAAAGGATTTTCAGAGAACGATGCCACGTAGATTCCTACACTGTCTCTTGCTATGGAAATAGAAAAAGTGGCAGTGATCTCCCCAGTCTTATTACCCCAATTGCTTCTATTGTCACACTGAGTTATTCTGTCCAGCAAGGTGGCAGAAATGACCCTACTGTTTTTTTCTATTATTTCAAAATATTAAGGGGGTACAAACGTTCTAGGTTATATGGACCACTTTTGTAATGCTCGAGGCCCAGCTATAGGTGTGCCCATGGCCCACATAG